>NJDC01058557.1:0-12894 GCA_002245475.1 Calephelis virginiensis
TTTCCTTAACACTCGATTTATATTAGAAATTATAGAAAATTACTCCCTATTTTTTTTAGTTCAGCTAAATATAAAAGCGACTTTGTTCGTTTTTAGACTACTCGTATTATTTATTTTAATCCTACATTATTTTATTTATATACGTGTTAATCGATGTGTTCGTAATTTCTGCAAGTTTAAATAAAATTTGAAAGAACATACCTACTTTCGGGGGACCGGCAATGCAACTATGAGTACCGAATCCTAGGGAAATATAAGAGAAAACTTATACATTTCATGTTTAATACACAGATTACATAATTTTTGAAATCGAAGTCAGTTTTTTTAATTTTACCGCGTTTAAATTATAAAATATTACTCAAATTGTTGTCTGGCTAGTTGTCACACCATCGAAATATTCAAAGAAAACACCCAACATGACATTACTGACTTTTGAACGACTTTGTCGTGGTTTTTTGTTGAAGTTTGTTGACTAGTTTGCATGTCAAATGCGTAAACCCACATCTCGTCATCATGAATATTTGGTCGGCATTGACTCGTTCTTGTTTGTTATCAGTGACTCTTGCGATTAAGTTTTTGGAGAAAATTCAGGTCTTTGGGAGTAGCCAAGCGACAACATGTTTCATATTCAAATGAACAGTTGAAATTATACTGGTACAGAAAATTCGGTGGCTATCTCTCTCAAAGTTGAATGAGGATTTCCATTCACCGTTTCCTTTACTTTTGCCGTTGTTAACTTCAGTTGCGGAGGTTTATGGTCTAGCAAATCGAGGCAAATCTTTCATTAAATCTCGATCGCATTTAAGCGCAATGCCCCAATCATAAGCTCGAGATTTTGATAAAACCGATACACCGTGAGCTTTCTGTAATATTTTTATTAATTTCGAACATGAATTTTCATTAGCAATGCAAAATTTAAGAAAAACTCTTTGTTCGATGTGTTTGTCAATTATGAAATTCGCAATACGAGCTAAATCAAACTCCGCGCCAAAATGAAAAACAGTTAAGCTAATCTAACAACAAAAATAAACTTAAACGTATAAAACAATTAGATAGTCATCCATCATGAATTTGGAATGCAAATTCAAAAGCACTTGAATATGTATAAGATGTTGTTTTTAATGGTTTTTTAGATGGCCAAAATTTTGTTAAAAGTACAAATAGCAAAAGCCCTTTTGCTACTTCGCTCTCACCTCAAAGTGCCTTCTGATATATAGTAGAGGTACACCACAAGTACTGTTGTCAAAATTTTAGGTCAATACCATTGTTGTAATAATAGCATTTCAAAGTTGAGATTGCAGTAGGTTCTATCTTATGTTAGTTAAAAAAGAAATAAATAGACTGATAGCTTGGCAAAGGCAATCACTTTTGGTGAAGAGTTTGCTTTGTTATTACTTTATACATAAACGTTAAAAAACTTTAAAATTTATGTTTTGATTAACTCAACGACCATTTTGTCGAAAGAAACGAGATCACTACATAGTATTAAACAAAGTTGCTTCCTCTGTCCGTATGAAAGTGTATGGTGTCTCGAGCTTATGTGTTCAGTAGTCAAAATTTAAAACCGCTATTCCATGAAACGTAATTTTGCTGCCAGTTCCTGAAGTGTGGACTTCAAACAAATGTTTAAAAATAACTTTGTCATTATTAAAACACACACGTTACGTTAAGAATGATTTTGACGAATTGAATTTCTTCCTTGTACAATATCATAAAATTCTATACACAATTTTTATACCTCAAAGGACTAACTTTTTTCTAACAATTTCAAAATTTAGAACTTTCATCACATGCAACAATTAGTAGGTTGATTGTATGACTATAGTATAACACACTCTGTGATACATTTACTTGTTTCAACGTTAAGACTGTGATCTTAACACAGCTGATGTACGAATCTACTGATTTTGCTATACGTACAAACAACACAAATTTAATACGAAACAAATTTCTGGGTTTCAACTATTAAATTCAGAAACGTATTTCATATAAAATTGTTAAGCCTTTAATATAAAGCCGTCCAATATTTTCGTAATGGATTTATTTTTATTAATACGTGTGATACAATGTGCATCGGCTGCGATATTAGACCGAGAGCTAGTGACATGCGCTACACGAAAATAATCACGCGTTTGTTTAATCCCATAGTCGTCACCTATATAGTAATTAAGATTAAATATTTACAGTCCATTAGATTAGGTACGATTATTACAGAGCCCCGCATTGATTCACCCGAACTCATAATAGGAGTATTATAATACCTTTTCCTGTCTCCATAAAGTTGTTACTCGCTACGTCTCGGAACTTAGGAGTCCTATTAATACTTTTTATTTTTGTCACTTCGTATCATATGTCGCCTATTGAAGTTATAATGCTCTTTTGTAAAAGCTTGAGTATATACAGTATTGTTGGAGACTAACTATTTTTTTCATAACGAGGGTATATAAGAGGTGGCCGGCCTCTGGGAAAATTCAACGGAATAGCAAGTGGTCATTCTAGCCAAAAAATGTAGTTCGAGCTGTATATTTCGCTTGACACAAACAAGGCTATGTTCGTACTTAGCCGTCTCTATTACTTATATTATTAATAAAAATATCTTATTATTAATAAAAATAGTAAAATGTCACTTCGTAACAAAGTGACACTTCACAAAACATGTGTTAGACCCATATTAGCCTTCGCGCATACCTTCCCGTTAAAAAATTACAAGTAGTCCAGAATAAATTCATGCGAACTGCCATGGGTGCTCCGTGGTACGTTCGCAACGAGGACCTACATCGCGACCTTGATTTACCCACGATAGCGCAGTTTTTCAAAGAACTATCGGAACGTTACTTTGAAATAACGGCTGCCCACCCGAATCCGGTATTAGCACCCGCGTGTGACTACACACCGGTCGCGAACGCGCCCGCCAACCTTAGAAGACCCCGCCACGTGTTATCGGATCCTCCGGACGCAATAACCGCTCCAAAAGCTTTACTGGCTCCCAATCCGAACACGAACTCACAAAACAACAACATCACACTACCGCCGTCGCCGCCAGTCTCGGCGACGGAGACCTCTCTTGCACCCAGCGCCTACTACTACTACTCCATCAAGTCCACCCAGTAACAACAACACAGCACCAAGTCGAGGTACGTTCTCCTGAGAGACATTGTTGCTGACGTTGTAGGGAACAGTCCAATTCATTTAAATAATGATGTCTCGGGCTGAGCACTCTGCTCGTCCCACAAAGCTCGGTGAAGTAGTAAAAACTGCGAGGTTAGCAACAAGTTAGTCATTCAAAAAAAAGCCATTGCTTGATATCTCTCACGCACGTAGCCAAGTAAACATAGTGTCGAAACTCTGTTTGAGCATCTAGCCAATTAAATTTTATTTTAAGATTTGCATTGTTATTTCATTGTGATTATCTCTTAGTTCATTTCAAATATGGTTCTATTCAAATGTTATTTTGTAAAATTTCAAACAGTTGTGTCATTTGATTGTTAAAAATTAAATTATTGATTTCGGCTTAATGTTATAATTTTTTTAGTCAATTTAGAGTTAGTTATCCTAGAGTATACATATTAGGAAAAAAGTAGTTTATATCATTCCCTAGAGCCCCATTTCACAGACAAAAATTACACCACAAATCACTCAAATTAAAAGAAGGACAACAAAAAAAAACAACTTATGTAATATGTTTGCATCTAATGATTATGTCATAACAGTAGCGAGTAGATAAAGTTTAGAGTAAAATTTTATGACGCAGATAGGCCGTATGACCTAGGAAAAGGCTAAATTTTGGTTGTCATTAAACATTGATTTGAAAACTTAGGTATTAGGTTAGGGTAGGTATTCTATGTAATGTGCACGCGACCGCGCCCTGCGCATGACTAATTACGTGGAACTCGAGCGCGAGCCTTTCTATACTGCTGTAGCGAGGGACCAGGAAGGAAGGAATTAATACCAAAATGGAGCGAGGTCGGATGCACAATCTAGTCTTAAAACATGACCATAGACTAAACTACAATCTCAAGAAAGAGAGTTTTTGAGAATTACAAACATGTATGTTTTATAATGATTATTGAAAAAAATATAGTTCAGGAAGTGAGGTAGGGACTTTTTCTGTTACTTCCAGAAACAAACAAGCAAGGTATAAATATAGCAGCCAAAAATCAGGCCAGCATTCGCGGTCGAACCTTTAGAAGAATAACTAAGAAGAAACAAAGAAGAAAGCTCTAAAAGAGACCTCCTCTGCCTCACTTCCGCCTCTGTGGCCGTGTCACAGTGTGTTTTATTGACACAATTCCCTCGGCACTGTATAAATTCGATGGTCCCAGGTCAGATGAGGTGAGCCTCAGCATTTTTTTTATAGAATGAGGATTCGTGATTCTTAGACGTTTGATTGAAACATTAAATTAAAATAAAAAAAATAAATTATATGTCATACATATATATTATGTCAAACGGTACAACATGTCAGAATAATATTATATTTCCGAATAATAAAACCATAAATAAATTTTTCAAAATATGGAAACATTTTTTTAATTGAGGAGAGCGGAGTTATTTAAGTCAAACTCGTTATTTAATAAAGTTGGGTTACTTTGATGTCTTTATTTCTCTAACACTAACATTACTATTACGCATTTTAGGGTAAAAGCTTGCAGTAGGTATGATTTCGCTGAGATAATAAGTAAAAGTATCTTCACGCCTATATCTCCGAAGAGGTAAGCAGAGGTACAACCAAGGCACCCATGACTATAGGCATTCGCTGAGGTGTGTTTAAAATTAACATTTTTATTCAAGTAGCGCCAGTAACTTTCGTAATGAACTTAAATACTGAACGTTAAAATGAAACATACTTATTTATCACTAAGTAAAGTATATTCACGCACATATCCCCGATGAGGTAGACATAGGCACAACAAGGGCCATGACTAGCCAAAAACACTTAAGTCCCACAATGTGATAGGTGGCAAGCCTATGGCCAACGGGGCACATATGCGATCCCGGACCACGTTATTTTTATAAGAAAATTGAACATATTTTTAATTTTTACCTATTTATCTCTAGTTGTAAAATCCAATTTGCATCATGGAAAAGTACTAGAGCTTACTTTAAAAAAGTATGGATACTGGAATAAATTTAACAAAAACACCCGGACCCGTAAATGCAGACATCTAGACGCTCATCACTCAAAATACGTCTGCCCCCGTCGGGGATCCAACCCGAGTCTAACAGTTTGAGGTTAAATCGATTTGTGTACTTTGACTTGGGATATTCATTTATTTATTTAATTAGGGTATAATTAATACCATTTAGTTATTGAGACTACAATTTATATATACAGAAGAAATATCAGTTAGAATCCGCCAGCTCTTTGACTACGTACTATTTCAATTAAACGATTTACGGTGGAAAATGGAAAATTTTGAGTGACAAATGACATTTGAGCCAATAAAATCAAAAATAAAATCTAATTCACCTGTTATCAATAAGCTATGTCAATTTAAAATATTATTACTTGATATCCAAGTTTCGATTTTATTTTTCATTTAAATGCTTTAAATACTGTCAACACTGGTCACGGTCATGGAAGGTGATTATAAAGAAATCTCTTGGTTGAGTTTTATCAGGAATGGCAGGTGATGTACCTTGTCGTTTACCCTGTGTCTTGTCGTTGGAATGTCTATTTTGACATCTTAAAATCATTAACCCATAAAAAGATTGTGGATGATGCGTAGTAATGAAAGGTACACCGCGGATGAAGGAAGAAGATTGTGTGCAGAGAATAGTATGAATGGAGCACTGGGTAAGCTGTTTCAAAGCGAAGTTTAAAGGCAAGGTGCTAGACTCGCTTTTGCATAACATATCTCTGCTTATCCCTACATTGTTGTATTGAAGCAAAAGTTGGGTTCAGTGATTCCCTACCTTCTATCAAAAGCAGTTTTAAAAAACTGTTTTTTTAGATGATATTAAAATTTTATTTAGGATTAAGAACGGTACCAAACGAAACCATTCGCTTTTTGTTATTCATTTATTTAGCATGCTGTGTTTACATCTAGAAAAGGTCAGCTTAGAAAATGTTTATTTCATAAGAATTAATTAATTATGTATGTATAAAGGTTGTATTTCAATTTTTCAGACCTAATAAACATAAAAAAACGCAATATAGATACTCGAACTGCATTAGGACTCACAAAAATATTCATTTAAAACTAGATAAATTAACTTGCACTCACGACAAACGTTTACGAAAAACGTTGATGCGAAATAACTAAAATAAGAACAATAGTACGTAAATGTTGCCTAAATCTGAATATAAAACATTAAATGAAGACCCTCTTCTTCAGCGCCATATTTCAAACAACTCAGGTTAAATTTCAAAAGTAACTTTAATATTAGAGTGAGTATTTCGCAAATAAAACACATAAAACTGCCGCAGTACGCTCGCAAGGGATAAAAGTAAAAAAGTAACAATTTATACAGCCCTTAATTAAGCAAATAGGGTTTAGTTAACGGTGTGATTGTTCCCTCAAGTTAAGAGGGTCGACTTTTATAAATACGGCATTATGGAGTAATGAAGTTACACAATGGACTCGCTTGCTGGATGTGAGGCAAAATAAACTTGACTCCTTGTTAAAGTAATGAAATTATGAGAGACGAGTGCGGACATCGCGACCTTTGAATGTCGAATCAAACAAAACACGTTTTGGGCCGCGTTCGTTTTGGCTAAATATCGTCGGTAAACATTAAAGTTTAATAAATGAAAGAAGACACTCGTTTTATTTACTTACTTAAGCACACTCACGCCAATACCATTACGCGTGAATTAGAGAATATCAAGTGCCAAGATATGTCTCGATTTTTGCAGACCTGTCTAGTTTCCTTCAAATTTAATACTATTTACACTCCAATTTCGGATATTCTTGATACCAACATCGGATAAAAAACCATAAATTAGATCATAGAATTAGTTGGACCTGACTTCTTGAGGCCTTTAGTTTGATCCCAGATCAAGACAACAAAAAAATATATTTTCAAATATTCAATAAGAATATTGGAAATGTGCCCAGTTGGTGATGGCTTGCCAACTATCACATTATAGGACTTAGTATTTTTGTCCTGTGGTGGGTTGCCCTGTAATTTTGCCTACCTCTTCAATCCCACTCTTACTCGAATCTCACCGCTACGAAATTAGGTCAGTGAGCTTAACAAAAAAGATTTTCCACAGCGGTCTCATTTTTCTCGCATTTATCCCACTGTAATGCTTTTCCTTATTTACCAAACTCTGGAAGCCCATGAAATAACGTTGGGACAAGCACAGAATTCTGTAAGGGGAGTGTAGCATCGTCGCTAAAAATGTGGCTTTGAAATAACTTACCCAGTGCTCCATATACACTACCCTGCGCACGATCTTCTTTCTTCATCCGCGGTGTACCTTTCATTACTACGCATCGTCCACAAACTTTTTATGGGTTAATGATTTTAAGATTGTCAAAATAGACATTCCAACGACAAGACGGTGACTTTTAATCAATAACTTGTTTTGTTTGGAAGATATTTTGGTTCTTATAGGGGTTCCACACGGACTAAAACATTGGTTGTAACTTCGGTTTTGCATCCATGTGGAACGTAGATTTAATTCAAAGTTTGATTTGTTTCAAACAAAGTTTCCACCAAGATCACATTTTTTATGAAAGGCGTGATTGGGGCGTGATTACAACCGTCTGAACGATGATTTACGCATTAAAATATGAATCAAACGACAAAAAAAAATTACGTCATTTTTATCAATACCTGTTTGTAACGAAAAGAAACTTCTGTGAGCAACTTTGAGAGTTGTCATAGACTTGAAACCATAGCATAAATTATTTGAATTTAAAGAAGAAATAGTCATATTTAAGGCATATCCTAGACATGCATAATATGACAATGTTAAAGATCTTTTAAAGACTTTTAGTAAAAGTACAAAATAATGATTCTAACACATGCCTTCCTTTCTACATCCACTGTGTATCTGCTGTTCCTATTAAAAGCAATTTCTTTCACTCGTTGCAGCACTATATCTTGAACTAAACTACTTCTATGTATGTTCTTGATAAATTGGGAAACTACAAAGACTGTATTAATTTTAAAATATCATAAAACATTGATGCTACCAAATTAATTTAATCCAAAATAAATTATCGACCGAAAGACTTTCTTGCTAGTGGCTTGTTTATTGTAAGATCAGAAAACTAAAAATGTTTTCATGAGATTTGATCTAGAGATAGGACCAGGCTTATAGATATTACGATACGTTTATATTTCAAACAAATTTTGTCAATGGCGGCTACTACTTCATTACTTAATACACATCAAACATTCCGATTATATTACAACAATATTAAAACATAAAATTACTTAAATGGGTATAGAAACAACTTTAAATAACACTTACGCAGAAAATGCACATGTTCATTACATAAACGTTTACTTTATCGGAAATCAAATCTTTGCGGATTAGCGATGGAGAGCGAATGATGTTAATAAATTTGAAAAAAGCTCAACAAACACCCTATACCGGACATTACAGATACATCCAGAAATAACTCTGCACTGGAATGTCGTAACTTCATGTTATTATTCTATAATATAAAAATAAATCGCTGATTGTGTTGCAAAAGTTTTGTATGTACATATATTTCATAAACGGGAATACTTCTTATGTATAATATATAGTTACGATGCTTCTGTACAATCCGTATTTGAAGTTACTAGGTAACTTCATAATACTGAGTTTTGTTAAGTCCGTAATTTCATAACTACGGAAAAAAATTACGAGACAAAAAACGAGTAAATTAAATCCGACCACGCGTTAATGGATTATAGTCCAATTCACATTTTGACTTTCACTCTTGTCCCCACGGGAAACCCGCGAGTAGGTGGAATAAAAATGTTATATTATAAAACCTCTCGCGGAATATAAAGACAAATTTTGTTAGGATCGTTTCAGTAGATTCGTCATAAATCACAGTCTTGATATAATACAAACAAACAGACACACAAAAATCTAACAATGTGTTTTGCTGCCCCTTTTTGATCTCGCCTGCACCTCTTTTTTTAAATATGTTTACTGTACATAATTCCCTCTTTTACAGTTGCAGTGTTGAAGTACCATTGATGATATACGTGCGTCGCTGTCCTGTGGCCAAGGTATTAGGCCTATTGTGCAAGTCTACCGGCTTTATCGAATCAGAACACTCCAGAGTTGTTATTACGGCAGGAATAGGTAAGATGGTGGAACCTACCCGAGCAAGTTGCTGCACTACACCTACAAAAAAATGGGAATAATTCCATGTAAACTATGCTCTGAAAGCTCTAAAGACGCAGATGGTCTATTTTGCACAGAGTGTCCAGACGAAGACTGGACTCTACTGTTATCCTCCCATAACAGTAGAATAAAAATAAAACATTGCACCACTAGTTAATGAAGTCGTTGGCATTTGAATCTTAATATTCTTACGATAGATTAATTTTCTTTTCCCACTTATATCGTTCAGTTTATTACGCTTGAACTCTGAAGCAATTAAACGTTTGTCTCTGAATAAATAAGTAGGTTAAAAAATTCAAAACCCGAGAGTTGTAAGGAGAAATTATATTAAATTACTAAGTTGTCGGCAATTTACGGAGTTTGGCAAGTCGCAGGCCCCGTGGAGCCGTCCGATGAATACATTATGTTGCTCAGTGTTCAGATGGATAGTTCCTCAGATTCCATCTATTATCTAATTTTAGGCGTGACTTTTTAAACCCTCGGTGGTAAAAGAGGAGTATTATAAATTTAAATGTGTGCGTGTGTGTGTGTGTGTGTGTGTGTGTGTGTGTGTGTGTGTGTGTGTGTGCCAAAAAGTCCAAAAATGTGAATTTTATGTTACGATATCTCGTTGAGGTTTTAATAGTAGAGTAATGATTTGAATAACATTTCTATTATTAAAGGGTTAAGAGGTTATTCGATTATTCAATCATGTGTCAGTAATTTATATTTTTCTTGTACATTTAATTTACATAATTTTAGTTAAAACTCCTTTTTTAAGGAAAATAGTTTAAAATAAACTGTTCTGAAAAAATACTGTCGACGCTTATTATTCATATAAAATGTCATTATGACTAGGTTCCAGCGGAGCTGCTTGCGTTGTGTTTTTTGGCAAGAGCTAAATGCACGGAGATTATTTTTAGGTAAAACTCTAATTAGCAGTAAATCGCGTAAGTGCGAAGCAAGGCGTTTAAGCCGGAGGTAGTTAGGAGCTCCTTTATTACCAACACTTTTCTGTTCTCTCAGTAAAGGTTTAACCGCTGGCTTTAAACTCCGTTTTAACTACAATTTATCGCGGTTTTCCATGTGGTTCTATGATCTATGTTTTGTAAGCTTAAAAATAAAACAGCTCTAAAGCGTTTGATGTAGTTTTAAGCGCTTTACTATTTTTTTCTGTTCTACACAATTTGGGTAAATGAGTTATTACATAGTATAACTTATGCCGTGTGAACTTTTTTTGTGATATCATATCTACAAACATATTATATATTTAGGTTTCCTGAGCATGATTAAATCCCTCGCCTTTTGGTTCACATTCTTCTGAATGTAACTTTAACCGAATCACAAGCCTCAGCCCTATATGGTAAATGGTACACAAGACCTTTAATTTTTGTTGTTTTAAAAAAACGAAAAAATGCTTTTCGATTTTTCAGTAATTGTGTTATTTATAGGAATTCAATATTATGCTTTTTTCAAATTTTACAAATCAATTAAGTTTAGGTTAAAGACCCCTGTAACTTGGAAGCCGTTTGGGTTAGGTATGGTATGCAAGCAAGGTTTTGTTAAGTATATCCCAGTCAAGTACAAGTGGTGTTAAAGTACAATTTAATTCTCATATTTTTACTTTACCCAATATCAGAACACACAAGACAAGGTCAAAAGATGTCGATAAAATACATTTTTGTGTAGAATTAAGTAAAAAATCACCAACCTGTACAATGGTATACCAGCATCATCGCGGAACCAGAACACCATGTAGACCTTGTCGTTAGCGGCCGTGCCCAGGTCGCAAGGGAACTGCGCCACCATACCCTCCACTGCTTGGACATCCACTGTGCGGACACCGGCTAGAAATAACAACATAATTATAGCGTAGATGTAATAAACTTCCTGCCAGTTTTGAATCACTGCCTCTAAAAAGGTTTTGAAAGAAGCTACTTGAATTTTTGATAGATATAGCTTATTAAGTATAAACTACTTTTTTGCAGACATGTTTAATTGATATATACACACTACTGTGACGTACTGGTAGTACTGGACGTTAAACTAAAACAGTCTTTTTATTTTTAGTTTCAAAGCCCTGATGATGCTGTAAAAATTAAAACCGGTTGGAGATAGAGTAACGAAAAGTATTAAATAAAGTGTAACGTGGATAAGTGTTTACTACAAAAAAGTGTGAATAGAATGGAATTCCACTCAGTGCCGAAGATAATGAGTATAGATTTTATTAATTGATATATTTTTTTGTATAAATGTTATCTATCTATATGTTTATAAATCAATCAACTATTTGAGTGGTCAACGCATTCCGCCTAAACGAATGGACTAAATTTGCGGCGGGAATATCTAATATGGCACTAGTGCGAGATAAAAATTAAACAATTATTCTCAGTTTAATAATTCAATTAAGATTTTAAGTCTACGAATAAAAATTCTAAATCTAAGTGTAAGAATTTATCAAGGAACCAGAAGCAATTCTTGCGTCAAGTAATACAGATAGAATTAGCAAGCAGACAGACATTTTTTCGTCGCAATTATGTGATTTATATTTGGTATAGGAACGCTTTATTACTATACTTAAAAATAAAATATAGGCGACGACGTAGCCCGAAAGTTGTTTTAAGTGTGACGAAAACATTTATTATAAAGGGTATTATTACCTGTGTTAAACCAATATTAAAACATAAAACCTAAACTTTGTGAAATTTCTAAAATATACAGAAGCATCCAAACAATGATAAGAGTACAATAATACAAACGCCTCCAGGGCCCATTAGTATGGTAACGAGATACGGAAGTTAGAGACCATAAGAGGATGCTAAAATGTATTCCCAAAAGATATAAATCATGTAAAAACACATCGCAAACTCATCTCAATGAGTAAAGATTTAAGAATTAAAATCGTCTAAATGATCACTTAGATTGAATTAGTATTAATTCATGTAGAAATGAACCTAAGGTTCAGAAAAGTAGGAATCAAATTTGCTTAAAAGATCATTCAGATCAAGTTAGTTCCAAACCATTATGAGTAAACTTTAAGTAGAACAATAGAGATGCTATGAGAAATTTTCTCTTCATGAGTATATTTCATGCGACAAAAGAGACTTATAAAGCAAATAATATATGACCTAAATATAGTAACTACAACTGGAAACTCTGTATTTAAATGGCACATAGTTTTAGGTTTAAAGTTTCTGATAAGTATCTAAACGGGATAACTTAATAATTTTTATGTCTATTTTCTTCATTTAAACAGCAACGAGTCCTACTTGTGTTACACAGAAGTGGAATGCAATCTTGACTTTGAAAAAAAATCAAGTATGGGAAAATATACATATCTAAGCAATAAATAAATGTCATAAATAATAAAGGTTAGTAGTCAATCCAAGTTTACGATGTAAAGTTTAGTGCGTAAGCTTATTTGAGCCGTTGTTTTATTTCATTAACGACCAACACTACTTCACTGGCAACTCTCACAGTATTTCGTTTATTACGTTTAGTAGGGTTTATGCAAATCATGTCATTCAATAAATATTTTGAATTAATTCGCACTACAATACCTTTGTCTGTTGCATACTCCCTGACGCGTAACAGACAGAGCGGGTGCAACCCTC
>NJDC01058683.1:19778-29824 GCA_002245475.1 Calephelis virginiensis
ATGTAAACAATGGCAGGGAGGGTCGGATATCCTACAAAATCTGTTTACGTTTGTGGGCACCAAGAGATGGCGCTGTAAGACATTTTGATCCCACAGTATTTGTATGTATTCGAATTTCTTGTCGGAGTCCTATAATTGTTCTGTGTCTCTCAGTGTTTGGACCGCTGTCTAGTACGAAGGTCGCCACTGGTAACAGTCTCTCCCTGTCATAGGTTGACAAAGAGACACTTCTAGGTCGCAATTGTTAATTCAATTGGGATCTTGGGGCCCAGGATGTGGGTCGTCCGGGGGGTGCATTTTTCGGTCGGCACTCACGTTAAGAGGGGCGGGTGGAGCCCCTATTTCCCCTTCGGGGGTTACGGTTTGCGTAAGCACGAACACCGTGATGTGTTTACGTAGTGTTGTTAGTAGCAGGCTTACACCAATGTTTGATGGTTTGTTTAGTAACAAATGGGTGTACGCTATAGTTGTTTGTGCGTGATCGTGGTTATGTTTGTAAACAGTGTGGTGAGTACTCTATTGTTTATTATTATGAGGTTTACGATGTGGTTGTACGGCTAGATCAGGTGTTACGTCTTTGTTTTGATATTTCAGAATTATTCACTAACTACCTTCAAGTTGTGAGCTCTCGGCTTACTAGTCCCGTGGTTCCCGTTCGGCTCGCGTATGCGTGGTATATCTCTCCGACATTAGAAGTGGGATTGTAACCCGTTAGTTCTAAGTGATAGTGTCAGTGAGTTAATGATAGATCGATAATTTAAGATGATTTTAGGTTATGAAATGATAGCGGTTATATTTTTTCATCCCTGTGTTCGGAATAGATTATGGACTATATAGTCTTTTGTGATGCGATGGTAGTATAGACCTTGAGTCGATCTACTACTTACTAGGACTTTTCTACTAGATGTCAGTTACAATATTTTGTGTAACTGTAAAACTTGTGATATGGTATGGTACCTATGAGTTGATATGGTAACAAGTTTATGTGCTCATTGTAAGTTCAAGTGTGGATGTGGACTTTTGAAAAAAATATCATGGCTCAACAAAACTGTAGTGAAGCCTGGATATAGCGATCGATGTGTGTTTAATGTTTATTGATTGGCTTTTAAGAAACGTACAAAATTATGATATTGCTTTAATTTAAAACGGTGAAACGGAAAGTACAGGGTACAAAGACCACTATAAAACCGACTTAAGTTATTCTTTATTGCTCTGTTGTGTAAGATAAGTGAACAGTATTTGGTATCGTTTGCTAAGCTCCGTAACGAATCAAGTGGTGATAAAGTTATCGTCACTAAAAAAGAGGTGAGTCGCCTCTGTGGTCTAGCGGTCCGGGTGTTGGACTTGACTGCATGAGGTCCTGGGTTCGAATCCCGGGTCGGCCAACAAAAAGAAAATTGGATTTTTCCAATTTTCTAGTAAAAAAAAATGTTGGTCGGGATTGGAAATGTGCCCGGTTGGCGATAGGCTTGCCACCTATCACATTGTGGGACTTAGTGTCTTCGGCTAGTCGCGGGTGCCTTGGTTGTACCTCTGCCTACCTCTTCGGGGATATGGGCGTGAAGATACTTTACTTTACTTTACTTTTAAAAAAGAGGTGAAATGGTTATCGTCCCTCGAAGGAGGTGGCAAGGTTATCGTCACTCGATGGAGGTGGCATGAGTTGCTATTGCTCGATTTAGGTAATAGTAACGACTTACGGCCAATGTTAATAATGTATCTCAATCTAATGGATTTCAAGCAATCTAGATAGCTGCGTATCCGGCGGCCTATCCCATATCTAATTGCCATATTTATCCAGTCCACAGATTTGTTATTGGCAAGCGATAACATAAAAATGGATCAAAATATCAATCTTGGACAGCAAGTTTTGGATTAGGATTGATTATTAATATTGGTCGTTAGAGGTGGAAAGCTTATCGTCACTCGATGGTGGTGGCATGAGTTGCTATTGTTCGATTTAAGGAATAGTAACGACTTAGAGGTTTCAAGAATATCGTCACTTGATAGAGGTGGCATGAGTTATTATTGTTCGATTAAGGTAATAGTAACGAACCAAAGTTGGTGAGATGACGGAATGCTGTTCACGATAGACTTGAGTCATTGTTTAATAAAATTGTATTTTAATGGTTGTATAGTGCCGTCAACGGAGATAGTGTTCGTGATTACGACCTAATCGGAGTTTTACTATAGAGTGGAGATAGTGATGACTGATGTGAGATAAGAGAAATCTGTCTTTTTGGAAAAGTGGTGTGTGAGCTCGTGGAATGTAGTCAATTCTGGTGACTGTCGTTTTATGAGAAAGTATAAGTAAAGTTGGGAGTGACTTGGAAGTGAAAGAGTCTTGAATGTGCAACCTAGCGCTACTGTATAGTTTTGTATCATGATATTGTGAAAGTATATTACTGTTGCTTTGATGTCTAATCGACATGGTGAGTAGTGAGTATGAATAGAGGGGCACTTGAGTATTAGTTGTGACCGGTAAGATGAGCACTGAAAAAGTTTAGAACTATTTTGAATTTTCTTACAACTTAGTTTACAAGGTGGGGACCCTGACGCTGCGTAAAATTATGATATGATATGATAAATATGTATTTAAATTTTAGGCCAAACCAGCTCGTTTGCACTGCTCTCACTGTGACGACACGTACGCCTTACCCCAGAACGGTACAGTCCGTATATACCGGGAACTGAAGTGTCCGTTGGATGACTTCGAGCTTCTGTCCTGGTCGTCGGGCTCGAAGGGAAAGAGTTTTCCGCTCTGCCCATACTGCTATAATCACCCACCGTTTAGGTAAGCTTTCCTGTTTTGATAAACACATCTGCGATCATTGCATTTATTTCTCCTCAAAAGAAAAACTAACTAGTTTTACTTACAAGCTCAGCCTCTGTCGTCTAGAGGTCCGTTTGGCTAAATGAGTTACCGGGTATGATTCCGTAGCAACTCAAAATGTCTCTGTTTACATTTTGTAATAAAATCAATTTTACTCGGCATTGTATAAGCATCGGGTTGGTAATAGGTTTACCACCTATCATCACTTCGTGTGACCGAATAACTTCGACTAATCGTAGGTGCTATAACTCTGTCTCCTGTTGCAGGGATGTGGGCGTAAAATATATATTTTTTAATTTGTTAATGGTAAAATGGGAGCGAGCAACTACCAATGCTCTAAGACCTTTGAGAAATTCCAAAGTACAATCGGGATTAAGTCAATGTTTAGAAGAGTCAATAAGTACATGAAAAGTGTAGAAAGATATTGTGCATTTGACTCTACTACTCGGCACCGTCAAATTTATTTGTTGTCAAAGTCGCGTGCGCGCCAGCGTCACTGGCCAATCATATTTAGAAATTTCACTTGATGTTGCTTACGACCTAATCAGGTAAGTCGGTCTCTCCGCCCGCTGCGGTGTGTAGTGGTTTTTTTGAAATGGCTAATATGTTGTTAGCCGCGAGCTTTTAGTTTAGTGACTGTAAAAATTTCTATCACATAAGTTGAAATAAAATATCGTTTTTATATTTTTAACGGCATTCTCTATAAACGCTAAATGATGATGATAAATATTTGGTACTTTCTCACTCAGAATCAGTCATATTGCACATTCACACACACGAGTGCGAAGTGTGTTGTGTGTTGTGTAGGTATGTATCTGTAATTTTTGTATAGTATAAATTATATCAAATTCTTAAAGTGCCAAATCAACTAAATACAAACAAAAAAACAGCAGAAAGGACATCCTTTCGTTGGGTTTCGTTAATTTCGGTACATCAGACGTGGTACAAGTTTAACGTTTTACCTAGTTTGCCGCGCATAGTGTTTTCATGAAAATTTTCCAATTGAACATTCACCCCTGTGGGTTACTTCAGGTTTACAGGACAGTCTGTGCCCTGTAGTGACTGTAGAATGGCCAAATCGTGTTGAATTGTAGGGACATGAAGAAAGGTTTCGGTTGCAACTCTTGCACGCACCCGACGTGCGCGTACGGCGTCAACTCCACGGGCGTGTCCGGGTGCGTGGAGTGCGATGGGGTTCTCGTGCTGGATCCCGCGGCCCCCAAATGGAAGCTCGCTTGTAATAGGTATGTTGTTTCTATTTTTTTTACGATTTACTATTTTTTATATATTTATTATCGCCTGTGTGGTCTAGCGGTCCGGGTGTTGGACTTGACTGCATGAGGTCCCGGGATCAAATCCCGGGTCGGCCAACAAATAGAAAATTGGATTTTTCCAATTTTTTAATAAAAAAAATGTTGGTCGGGATTGGAAATGTGCCCGGTTGGCGATAGGCTTGTCAGCTAAGTGTCTTCGGCTAGTCGTGGGTGTCCTGGTACCTCTGCCTACCTCTTCGGGGATATGGGCGTGAAGATACTTATATATTTATTAAGATATTGGGTATTTCGGTTTGTACGTATCGTGGGGAATGCTTTCGGGAGTTGTTTGGTTTGATTCCAGCCGCTGAGTTTCACCTTTAAACGTCGCATTGTAGTTTTTAAGGTATTTTTTAAGGTATCATGCCCATTACCTACAACTGTGCAACGCTGCACTGGAACACAAGCTGAGCCAAGCACAACAAACAATTGAAAACATTGAGTGCGCCAATCAGTCGATCAGATTGACACTAACACAATCTTTTTTCGATGAACTGGTCAGTAAGTCATCATCCGTTTCACAAAACCTTAATATAAATTGCAATGCATCTTCTGTAAAATATAATTTTCATGATAAAATTAAACTTAATAATATGTCAAACTTAATACAATCATTAAAAGCAAAAATTAATGAAGTAATTATGAATTAGACATACAATAGTCACTACACTGTATCACAACTAAATATGATATTGCATAGAAGGAAATTAAGGAACACATACTGGCTGTAAATAGTTTGGTACACACCTTGTAAACCAGATTATTCACAGTCTACTTTTTCTAAACCCTCTCTTTTACCTCTAAAATCTTCTGTACCACATTTGCCTGCATATCAGCCCAAAAGGTTCTCAACATGTTGGTTGCAATGAGAAAGATAAGAAAATAGTTATGTTCTGTGATGAAATTGGTAGAAATATGGGACCAATTTTGAAGGAAATATTTGGTAGTTCGGTATCCAATGTTTGTTTGCCAGATACCAACTAAAGAAAGAAAGAAAGGAAATTCTTTATTTGCGGAATATGTGTGTAAATGAGATGACAGCAGAATAGTCTTTCTGCCTTTGTTGGCGTGACGTGTGAGTGAGGCGGTGTGTGGCAGATGCGACGTGATCATCAACATCTTCGCCGAGGCGAGTCGCGTGGCGGTGAGCGAACAGGCGTGCGAGTCGTGCGGCGCGCAGTTGGTGTGCGTGGAGTACCGGCCCGACCGCACGCGTCTGCCCGCCGCGCTCACCGACATGACGGCCTGCCTCTACTGCGAGCCCAGCTTCAGCGTCTTGGTCAGTTCCTCTCACTATTTCATTTTGCCATTTAAATGCGTCCTCCATTCAAAACTAAACTGTACAAGTACTTTACATCTTGCTGTACTTAGTTCTCCCTATAAGTAGTCTCCCTATAACTCGAGAACTGCTTACCCGATTTATCGATCAACTACATAAATGCATATTCAAAAGATGAATTCTATCTTTGTTGTTGATAAAGATTTTGAAAATATTGAGTTTGATAACGTCACTTTAAGAAGAAATAATCGTACAATGTCTACTTTGAGTAACAGTCGGAGACGGAGGACTTAACTTCAAAACACCGACTCGAAATCGAGTTACGGTTGCAGAAACTCCAGTCGTTTGTTGTCTCCGCGTCCCAATTTGGTTGTTGGGATGTAGACACGCGCGAGTTACGATTAGCACCTACTGTACCGCACTAAAACCACAAGTTTTCTGTAAATGACACATCTAAAGGTATCTTGAGGCCCATTTCCTTTTTTTAATGACTTTTGTTGCATAACGGATGAGACCCAGTTGTAGCCCGGGTACCATCAAACTGTTCGGCAGAACAATCCCCTGGGAAATCTCAACAAAATACCTAGGAGTCACTCCAGACAAAAATATGTCGTTCGAACCGCATATTTCGCGTGTCGCAAATAAGGCTAAATTCGTACTTAGCAGTCTTTATTATATTATTAATTAAAATAGTGTGACACTTTACAAAACATGTGTTAGACCCATATGACCCTAAATAATGAGAGGTTGAGGCTTTCGGTTTCGCAGTATTTGAATAATGTAATGAAAACGCGGCAGGTGGAGAAGCACCGCGCGGTGGCGGCCCGCGGACGCGGCGGGGGCGGGGCGCGCGGGGCCGGCCGCGCCAGGGGACACAAGCACCGCCACAAGCAGCCCAAGGACAAGATGGCGCAGCTGGCTGCCTACTTCGTCTGACCTCACTCGCGACCCGCACGCTCACCACTCGCGAGCCACACGCTCACCACGCGCTTGCGTTTCAAAAGTCTTAACAGAATTCAGATTCTCATCTTAATTGAGCCAAAGCTTCTATAAACTGAAATAAAGTGACCCAACATCGCATTAACGCATTCAAGTATATCTACTGTATTTACGCCATGAACATAAAAACACTTTTGTAATTGGACATTTGGTAACCTGTTACATTTGTACGAAGTTCTTCGAATTGTTGTTCAGCTTGTTTATAGAGAGCCGGAGCGCGAAACGTAGCCGACGCCTCGTTCCATACAATTTGCATTTGCATTGCGTTGCATTTCTATAAACAAAGACCGTTAGGGATGTCCATAACGTGCCACCCTTGATCGATCTTTTTTTTTTAAAATTTACACTCATACTCAGACAATATTCGCACTAACACATCTATATATAACTAATGAGGAAGGGGGGCCCGTCGTTTGAGCTTGGACGGCTTCTAACACCGCTTAAAGTCACCTGAAGAGATTATTTTATGAGTAGCCGTTCAGACGTTTTAATGTGTAAACGAGAAGTTTAGATATCTGAACGTACGCATTCTCGCATTTATAATTATTTTAGTAAAGTCGAATAATTCATACTCGTACGTATTTAAAATTTTACGAAGTGTTAACGTAATTTGTGAATAAACGACATGCCTTTCCTACAGTCAAGAAACCCAGCTAGTTATTTGTATACCTACATTTGTTCATTATTTGTCTACCAACATTTGTCTATCTACATTTGTCTACCTACATTTATTAAACTACTAACTTATTGTATAGAAAATAATTCTGACCTGTAGCGACCGTAATTTAACTGAGTAATTGATTAATTTAGAGTTACTTGTGTTTGTTTAGTTTATACTTCCGTCCTTGCGCATACAAAATCCCATTGTTTTGGTATTTGACACAATTATAGTCGTTTACAAATAAAGCACGTGCTGTATATACAGACGGGTAATTTATTTAATATATGAAAGAGTTAAAAATATAGCTATGTGACATTCATATATTTAATACACGCAGTGTCACGCCAGTGTCAAGTACAAAAATAAAAATAAAACAGAGACTTGCATGCGCAAGAATGAAAGATACTGTTTAATAATAAATGAAATATTTACTAATTTTATTGGTTTTAATTTTCTCTTCTTCTCAGAGACTGAGTTGACAGATATAAATGTCAAGTTTACAAATAATCGTACCTGTATGTAGGGTTACTCTTGGGATTTCGCTTTATGTCGTTAGTAAACACACGTGCTTGTGAAATTATTTTCAATATTTCTTACTCGTTATTTATACTTTTTCTTGACATTTTTTATGTTGGTGTTTTCAAATTAGTGCACGAAGCTGTACCTAGACATTCTGAATACACAACTAAATCAGTAAAAAATGTTGAAAAAATCAGATTTAAAATAAATAAAATACAGAACTTAATATTTAGTATTCAATTGTGCAAGTTCAGTGACCGGCGAGATGACACATACCTATATAGATACGGTATTTATTTATTTTATTTTATTTATTAGGTTTGCCAACGTTTGCATACAATTTAAAAAATATTTTACAGGTTAAACACTTAAGAGATAATTGCATCAAACAACCTCATGCATTAAAAATCGATAGAATGTGTTAAAATAATTGTGAAAAAGGCAAAAAGAAACAAACTAAAAGAGGATAGATACCTATAAGATAAGCTAAAGTAAAAAAGAAAAAAGAAAACTGTATAACAAGAAAAAAGAAACTAGTCTATTTGAAGTCTTGAAAAAATTTTGCGAAACTTGTTAGGTGAGTCAGCGTAAATATCAAAATAACTGCAATATTCATTGACTGTTTTGCAAATCCTAGGTAATGGAGAGTTTGCACCTGCTACAGTTCTACGTAATGGTGGACATAACGGAGTGATTTCACCACGGGGACAAATTCGTGGCACTCGAAAACCAACTTTACGCAACAATTCAGGGCAGTCAATTTATTAAAAAATAAAAAGTCCAGTAGTTTTCTACGACTTTCCAGTGACTGAACATTAAATTTTTGCAATATTGACTTGTAAGAGTTTTATTTTTTCGCCGTGCCACTACTGTACGCAATGTGCCACATAAAACTTTTTTGCACCCTTTCTAATCTTAGTGTATGAGTCGCATAATGGGATCTCCACACAACACTGCAATATTCCAACAGATTTAGGACTAGGTTGTAATGTAATTGAATTTTTAATTTATTACTTCTAAATACTTTTGCTGTCCGAATAATGAATCCCAACATCTTTGATGCCTTACGAAAAATGAAATCTATATGGGGTACAAATGTGAGTTTTTGATCAAACAATACTCCAAGATCCTTGGATTTCCCCTAGACGGCGTATTTTATTGTGCCCAATATAGTAGTCATTATGAAATGGGTTTAGCTTCCGAGTGAATTTAACGTGGAAGCATTTATCAAAATTTAGTAACATTCCATTACCTTCGCACCATTCGCCTAATTTTGTTAATTCATCCTGAAGTAAATTGGTGTTTTTCTCCGTTCTGATTTCCTTTATAAATTTAAAATCATCTGCATACATAAATGGTTCAGCAACCTAAAAACATGAACTAACGTCATTGATAAAATAATTGAACCATACAGGACCCAAATGTTATCCTTGAGGTACACCGGAAGTTATGGAATGGTATTGCGACTTGTAGCCATTGATTACAACTGTAAAAGTGCGATTGTTTAGGTAGGAGCTAACCCACTTAATAAGCGACCCAGTTACGCCAAACCGAGGTAATTTATGTATAAGTAAGTTATGAGGTACATGGTCAAACGCTTTACTAAAATCGGTGTAAATTAAACTTCACTATTTGAGTCAACAATTTGAGATATAGTTTCAGTAAAGTCCACCAGAGCAACAGTAGTCGAGAGTTTTTTTACGAACCCAAATTGACTATCACTCAAGTACAGATCAAGGTGACGTTGGAAATGAGGACAAATCAGAGAGTCTAAAATTTTTGCTCAAGTCGGTAAAATAGAAATTGGTCTATAATCTGTTACATTATCAAGTTTATTAGATTTGGGAATTTGTACAACTTGGGCTTTTTTCCACGCGCATGGAAAAACTCCAATACTCAAGGATTTGTTGCATATCATATAAAGAGGTAATGCTAAGTGTTCCGCACATTCGTATACAAAAATTGGTGGTATATCATCCTCACCTGCTCCTTTGTAGCGATCAACTGACTTCAACTTATTATTGACGGATTCCATGCTAATTTCGGATATCGTTAAGACTTAACCAAAATTACTAACTGCCGATAAGTATCAGGATCTATAAAATTAGTCTCTATTATTGGGTCTCTATATGTTGAGGAGAAGGATGCAGCAAACATATCATATATTTCTTTCCCATCAGTTGCATGCTTATGCTGGAAGAAGAGTAGTTGCTTATGCCACCGCGTTTAGCCTTAACAAATGACCAAAACAGTTTTGGAATTACTATATGCATGTATGTGGTATGTGTGTATGTGTGTGTGTGCGTGCGTGCGTGCGTACGTGCGTGCGTGCGTGTGTGTGTGTGTGTGTGTGTCGTTTCAAATTTAGCAATTATAGGTATGTGTAAACACTAAACACTAGTGCCACGTCCAAAAATTATATTAGCTGTTCAGGGGTTGGAC
>NJDC01058683.1:30321-40985 GCA_002245475.1 Calephelis virginiensis
CCAGGACGATGGCACGCTCGACATATGTCAACTGTACCATCCCTCATGATGTATTTCCGATAGTTATTCGTCTTGGCAACCTCGTCTGCAATTGCACAAGCAAAACCTTCCGTTTCACCAAAGAGATCACCGAATCGTAACCAAGACACGGATGCTTGTGTATCAACATCAGGCCCATAAAGTACCTGATAAAATCGACCATGTAGTTCTTTGCTCTTCCATACGTCCAAGCGATCCTGAGTGCTAAGTACCACCGGTTTATGCCAGTTCTCTTTACCTAAGGAGAGCGGAGTCAGCCCATTATCCACTGACACTACATCACGATGCATTTCACACTCAACATGTAGAAAGTATTCTCTAAGATTGTATACTTCACGGTTATGAAGGTTTTTGGAATTAAGGAAGCCACGGCCTCCAGATTTCCGAGGAATATACAATCTCATCACTGATGAGCGTGGATGATGCATGCGATATGTTGTCAATAGCTTACGGACTCTGTCTGAGTCCATCTTAATATGCCAAAGGTGTATACTAAAACAGGCATCACCCAGCTGTTGAAAGCGCGCACCTTATTACCCCCTGACAAAAGGCTTTTCAACACTTTTGTCAAGCGACCAAAGAAACGTTCTATCACCAGCTGTTTAACGTCCCGATCAAGTATACTTAGACCCTCTGGCATACCAAGATATTTGTAAGTTTCGGTTTCGGAGAGAGATCTGAGAGATATTGTCTCTGAAAGTTGTAAATAGTCGTTATGTACAACCTTTCCTTTCTGCACATGTACAACCGCACATTTATCTACGCCAAACTCCATCCTAATGTTATTATTATTATTTTAACGGTTATTCCAAATTAAACAAAGCAGTAAACGTAGTTTAACCTATGAGGTCTTGTAGTGCCGACGAACGCGTATGGTTATTCATAAACGATACTTGAGCTACTATTCGTTGGTCAAAATCGACACATAGCTAAAATAGCTACCGAGCTACTTTAAGGAACGCATAGTATCAAGTTGTTTGTCTCAAGTCGAAATTTTAAAATTGTTTATATGTAACAATAATTGTACCCGGAAGGTAATAAGTATTAGTAGATAGTTAGGTACTGTAAGCAAACGAAATATCTGACCCCACTACAGTACTTTGAAAGTACTGTACATACAGGGATCAGATATTTTGCTTGCTTACTGTATATCAGTCTATAGCAACAAAAGGCATGCATGTGTTATAAAACGTTAGAAGCGCTAGTCAACGTGATTCCACGTTTCCGCGAGAGAGGGTTCTCTTGTCCTGTATAGGTATATTATTATACTCTATTTTGCGTATATCAGTCGAAACAAAGCAAAAAATTCCAAAATCCTATACCTATGTTTTATTATATTATACGAATACAAAAAAAAAATGTCAATTGCGGCCGTCAATAAAATAAATGTCTTGCTTAAAAGAGATTCCGCACTAGACCTGATCCGAATCGGATCCCAATCCGTGAAAATATTGTTCTAGAAAACTCGGACTGAATTCGGATATTGCTTACGCACTAGTCCGATCCAAACCCGTGAAAACTCTGATCCAATTACGTCATTCTATACGGATTCACAGCAGTGTTCACGTCGTTGATCATGAAATGAAAAATAAAATTTATTTATTTGCGGAACATGTGTGTTAATAAGATGTTACAAAAATATTTAAGTATATCAACATATTCTACCATATTTTGGTGTGCAAATAATTTGATATTTATAAAAAAATATTTAAATAAATATACTTTAACTTTATTATTTATATTAATAACTAGTTTAATTATTTATTACCATAAATGTTAAGACTATATTTAAATTTAACCATATTTACCGTAAACTACCACCGTTTCCAAACCTAGCCAGTCAGTAGAAAAACTTCAAAACAAACTCCTCGGCAACCAGGACTTTAACCTATCTGCCTTGTACTACCACCTTTTCCAAACCTAGCCAGACAGGAGAAGAAACAGCGAAACAAACTCCTCGGAAACTATATCTTTAATTATAATTCGTTATTAATTATGAAACGTAACCTTACAGTAAAACGAAAATAAAAAAATATCTTTAGTGTGTATGTTAATATAATATACAGTCATATAGACATGCATTTCATTTTGTTTAAACAGTCGCCAGATAGTGGTAGTTTCCATAGGTTTCGGAAACCGGCAAAGAGCCTTTGATGCCTGCCATCCCACGTCACCCAGCCGAATTTCCAGATTCTATAATGACGGAAACAAGTCGGATGACGGAGATAGGGTGTAGTGTGTGAGAGAGATTACGCACTACATCCGATCCGAGTTAGATCCGAACTCGTGAAAATATTGGTCTAAAAATCTCGGACTGAATTTGAATATTGCTTACGCACTAGTCCGATCCAAACCCGTAAAAACTCGGATCGAATTATGTCTTTTTATACGGAGCCACAGCAGTATTCACGTCGTTGATCATGAGTCCTATCAATCGACGTTAACTTCTGGCAATATTATTGTTCCTACGAAGACGAAGAATTTTTTATATAGTTTTTAAATAGTATAAAATATAAAAAAATAGTATAAAATAGTTATGGGAGTGCTTATGCTACTATAGTTAGAGTTTATAATTATGAAATATGATAAAATGAGTTGCAGGTTAGTGTGTAAAGCGGCAACTGCTCTTTAATAATAGGTATACTTATTAAATATTAGGTACTCAATGCACTAGTTCCCCATCCTATAGTCATGACAGTAACTTTTTCAAAATGGATATCCAACTAACACAATTTGCCACTTTGTTATATATAAATTGATTATAAATGCAAATAATATTGTGTTCCTGTTGTGCTACCAGTGCTTGCCGTCGACGTGTTCCGGTAAACTTACTTTTGCTCGAGGCCTAATATCCCGGTCTCAGGTTGGCAACGCAACTTTAGCACCATTGGTGTCTATAGGCCGCGTGCTTTTCTTACCATCAAGAAATCCCTTTATTTGTTTGCCTTCCAATATCATAGAAAAAATATTTAATTTGCAATTTTCCGCCAAAAATGTATACGTATTATGGCGTAACAAAACAGGTAAAATAGTACGCTAAGAATGATTTTGACTTACCGGAAGCTAAAACTCCCAAATATATCCAGCTCCATTCAAGACACACCACTAAACTGTTTTATTAGCACCAACAATACACACTACTAAAAATTCAACGTACGTTTCGCTTCGTAGCCGAAGCATCACCAGGAGAATTCGACTGCACTCCACGAAGATCGAGCAGATACTGTTGGTGAAGATCGCCATGACAGTACCTTCGTATTTGAATACCACATGAATAAGATAAGTATACTGTTATGGTGATAACCAAGTCGCCAGTGCAGGCGTAGCCTTACTATGTAACGAAAATCAAAAAATATCTTTTCAACAGACATACATATTGTTTATTTAAACAGTCACCAGACAGCGGTAATTTCAAACCGACAAAGAGCAACCTGTTTTTTCTGTAAGGACACTTTACTCTTTGACTTATGCTAAATACACTGGATGCCTGTCGCTTCAGGTCCATCGCCCAGCCGCATACCACGCTCACCCCGCTGCATCTCTGCTCGTACAAAGCTCGGCTGTAACTCGGACGCAGTGCGCGAGCGTTCCTACAAATAATACTATGGCTACTTTGGTCCGTCAAAAATCTACTCCGAAATGGAGATTCTAGAATCACGGACACAAATCGGATGACCGAGATCGGATGTAGTGCGTAAATTACCATAGAAATACGGCTGCTACGGACCGTATTTTCACTGAATCGGATCGGACGTAGTGCTCCCTCTCTCTGAATTACTATAGAAATAGTTCTACGACTGCGACGGACCTTATTTTCACGGTTTCGGATCGGATGTAGAGCGGAATCTCTCGAGTATATATATTCCTTGAAATATATTATGATTTCGATTGGCATTTGCTATAACTTGACCATTGACATGATATGTCCAAAGCAGAGTGAAGTACTCTAAAACAAACGGACCAATCACAGAAATTATTTCAACACTATGAGCTCACCTAGCTAAGTAAGTTCTAAGTATTGAATTGGATGGCTTGACGCAAGGAATGTATAACTATATGTACAGTTTTGCACAACACACACAACGCTTGTGTCATTACATAGCCAAGTATGATTCTTGACTATTTGTGTCAGAGTGTACCAAGGCAATCAAACAAAGAAAGTAAGCCGAGAAGTATTATAATTCCTGTATGACAGAAAAAAAACTTTTTTCAATAAAGAAAACAGCCGCTATATGTACTTCGTGTACGTTGTATGTATTTCTTAATAAAAGAAATGGTTGGAAGATTTTTTAATAAACCATTATTTTATGAGGAACTAAGTATGTTGTGCAGTAGACGTAATTAAAGATACAGTGCCAGGAGAGAATGACATCCCGTATGCATTTATAACACATCTCAGTACCCGGGATAAGAAGTATTTGCTGAAATTACTGAAAACCGTATCCGTATCCTCAGTCCCAGGTCCTATAGGCATATAGGATTGTCACCAACTCCTTGCAAGGTGTTCGAATAAATGATTAAAAAACATACTTGAGTGGGAGGCAGAGACAAGAAAGATCCGATCTAACAGTTAATTGTGTTTAAGAGGGGGGAAAATGGCATTGGTAGCCTCGTCTGTTTCATTGTCTGTTTTCACTCGTGTTCCGCAAGTAGTCTTCTTAAACTTGAATAAGTCCTTACTGGAGTAGCAGTGGAAACAGGTATGATAGCCAGTACAACATAACGTGTAAATATTTACACGTACATGAAAATCAAATCTTGTTTAAAGGGTCCTTCCAAAACAGCTGTTCTAAGTTTTAGACAGTGTTAAGTAGTACGTCTGACAAAAGATATACACTTAAAAATTACTTAAATGACTTTTGATTTTCAACATTATGGTACGTTTTCTCATTTGATCTTCATGATGACTAATATACCTCAAATCGAAAAAATAAAAAACTGTATCTGTAAAAAGCTACATATAGCTGCTCAATAATTCATTGATTTTACTAAGTAACTCAACGTGCTTAAGGATGCTCCCGCTCTGCTGATGAGGATGATTGTATGGAAGCAAGAATTGGGTATGTCAGAAAAAGCATGAAAGTAGGATAAATGAGACGAAATGAGAGCGTTACGGAAAATCTGTGGTGTAACGCTCGCTGACCGCATTCGTAATAGTGAGATGTAACGTGTAAATATTTGGATATAGTTTTTGATCCCACTTATCTAAGCACTCCAAAGTTGATTTTGGAGTAGGGGATGTGAGAGTCATAGCTGCTTTCCACACTTCGAGTTCTGCTTCGATTAAAGATGTACTATTTTCGGGGATTACTGCCGAATATATACAAAATGCCTCTTCAATTGCAAAATCGGCCACAAAATTTGATGGTAACACACCAAGTAGTGCTGATACTACTTTATGATGTTTCGTAAACCTCTCAATCAATTGTTGAATTGTATGGTCGAGAAAGGGTATGAACATTTATTTTGTAACACGTGGATATATCCGACGCAGGAATATTAGAGATTCAACTGCCTTCCGACGATACGCAATATATGGCACTAGCATTTTCTTCGAGCAGCACCTTCGCTTCTTCATAAAGACTGAGACACTTTTCAAATTTATTTCTTTAAGGTTACAAAACATCAATAACATCATCCACTGCTTTAAATCATTGAATGCTCTTGTGGGTCCTGTATTAATTGCCTGTAATTTTTTTAAACGACGATATAATGCTCATGACTTTTTGAAATTGCTGAATAAATTTCTTTAAACCTATAACAGCTTCATTCTTGTGAACCTACCGTGTTTCGCACATCGCAAGTAGGCATTTTTCATGACTAGCAAGTAAGAGATCCCAATTTCTTTCTTGTAGTATGGCAGTGCATTGAGCCGAATATCGAAAATAGATGCTAATAGACTGCACGATCATAATACAGTTTTGTACATCTGCTTATGAACACGAGTCACCAATAGCATTGTTGAAAGAGTATACACTACAATGTACATAACGAGCAAAATTACATTTTTGACGAATTTTTATGTACGCTTGAGTACAGGACACACATACCCACTCTTAGTTGCAGCCCTATCGTGACTTTGACCAACTGCATTAGAAAGGTTGTCTTTTAAATCAACATATCGGAAGCATAGTGAGACTTGCTCCTTAAGCGCAACTTCAGTAGTGTCATCAGCGAGAATTGCAAAAAATGTAGCTTGATTATTTCACCGCTGATCATATGCTAAATAATTTCACCATAAATGTCAATTATTTCATTTTAGATTTGAGGACTCGTGTAAAGGGTATTTTTTTGAGAAAAAACCAAATGCTCAGAAAGATCTTTATCCCCAGATTCGGCTGCCGATCGCAACAATGCTCGAAAACTGCCATCATTCTAAAGTGGCTCAGGCTAGGGTGTAATGTAAATCCGAAACAGAAAAAGTTCAAACTGCTGTATTTAAAGTCCTGTCATGGACAAAAAAGAGGCGGATCAAACTGAATGAAGCCAAGTCAACGCATATTAATTTTACTAACATAAAGATAAAATTGGTATAATTTACATCAATGAAAAAATAGTGTCATACTCTAACACAGCTAAGTACCTGTGTATGACACTCGATACAAAGCTACGTTGGAAAGCTCATGTTAAAAAAGAAACGAGAAGAGTTAGGCATACGTTATAGAAATATGTGTTGGCTTATTGTCAGACATTCGAAATCAACAATCCAAAACACAGTATTGATATAAAAACAAGTCCTAAGACCGATATGGACTTATGGTATTCAGTTATGGGGATGTACAAAAAAGACCAACAGTGTACAGTGTATACAAGGGTTTCAAAACAAAGTGCTTAGATACATGATTGCAAATGCTCCCTGGTACATAAGAAATGATGACCTCCATCGGGACCTCAAAGTGGAATTTGTCAGTGACGTAATATAAAAAGTGCGGAAGCTCATCACCGTAGACTTCACCGTCATGTGAACATCGAGGCAATCCACACACGGGCAGCATCCTCCGCTTGACTAACGCTCCCGTTTCGCAGTCGCTTAGGTCGCGCAGGTTTGGTAGAAGCCTTAATGTACATTACTTGCCACCCGAGAAACCCGTCTGCATGTCATCTTTCATACGTCTAAAAAATGGTTTAAGAATACACAGTAAAATTTTAGTCTTCATTTTATTGTGAAGGTCACCTAATAATATAATGTACAGTATTATAAGCTTACAATGTATTACTGTATATCGTTACATATTTCGTTTAATGTGAACAGTTACTTAAAACGAGACGAAAATAAAACTTGTAACACTGAAAAGGACCAAGAGTGTGACTGATTATTTGCTCTGGGCTGCCATGGCTTAAATAAAAACTCTTTTTTAAAGCATTACATTTGATGACTTCAGCCTTATACGACAAATGATTACTAAGTTATTCTAAGGTTTTCACTTTGACCGTGTACGGGACAGCTACTCATTCTTGTGCGTGTAATTTTAACTCCATTTAGATTCTTATGTTTGTAGTTCAATTTTCGCAGGCTCCATTATTGCGGTAATTTTAAAACAAAATAAAAGCCAACGTAAACGTAACATACATGTACCTGATTATTTCACATAAATATAGTGGTGGTAGATCCTGGTGGTGATAGTAAGCACAAATGGCAGTATGAAAACTAGCAAATGTGTTTATTTAAAGTCTGTATACTATTTTATATCAAAATGTAAATATATTATAAATATGAAAAACCCCCGAATGAGGTGTACCGCTCTTAAAGCACTATCATTTCTTTAATACTAAATGTCCGCCAATAAAAGCAGCTTCATAGCATACGTCGTAAGGTTATCTTTCTTGTATGGCAATTAGTTGAAATAATATCTATTGCTTTAATGAAATTCCCCAGAAGTTTTAGCGTTGTGTTTTGTGTCACAAAAACTTTCCACCAATAAAATTAGCGCACTTTTTTGTTAATAAATTTAGTATTGCAGTTTCGTGTTAGGTATACTGAAAAAAATGTTGATGTTTATAATGAAAATGTTTGTTACTTGTTACACAGAAAATGACATGTGATATGACCCCCAATTCTCATAACTATTTACTAAATAGTCTGAACAAAGCCTAAACATTTGGTTTGGATAGGTGAGCCCGTTCTTGAGTTATAAAAATTACAACGAAAAGTGGCAATGTCAATTTCGGATGGGTAATGAATGAAAGTAAAGTTGTTTTCCGCACTAGGCTGTGTAGACCGGCCGTTTATTGTTCCATGGGGATTTATTATAATAAAATCAAAAGAGTTCACTTAATTTTGTATTGTTATACTTTTAGAAATATTATTTTGGCAAAAATACCTTTACTTCTATAGTACCTGTAACTAATAGTTACATGATTATTGTAAAAGCTCTAAAACGGCACTGTGGAAGAAATGAGAGTGTGAATGAAGCGCCGGGTAAACTATTTCAAATTGAGTTTATTAAGTCAAGGAGCTAGACTCGCTTTGCATCATTCTGATCTTTTCCCAACGTTACTAGATGATATAGTTGCGGTCGAAATTAAAGGAGAATCTGTGGTAGCTCGCTAAAGGCATTCGTAATCGTACGATCCGAAAAAAGTGGGGACTGAAAGAAAGTAGTTATTGGTGTGAAAATGAGAAAGGGTATGCTCCGTGGGTTCGACCGAGTGGAAAGAATGTCAGATGGAATATTTACAAACCAGATATAGATTGCGAATGCGGATGGATGTAGATCGCAATCTATATCTCGTATTGGTAGTGTTATTCTACGATCAAATCAATCGGGTTTCATCCGAAATGGTTTTAAGAGTCTTTGTATGAAAAGAGTAATGAATGTGAAGGAAACTAAGCAAGACTGTAATGATGGTAACATTGGATACTTTGCCTACCGCGTAAGGGACGTGGCGTGAAGATAAGTAAGTAAGTAAGCAAGCAAATAAAAGTTATGTTTGGTACCTACTGGTTACCAAACCGAAATTAACAAGCACACAACAAAAACAAAGAGTTTCTCTCTCGGGTGTAGTCAGAGGTTAATCCCTTGTAACCGAAGTTTATATACTTTTGATATAACACAAAAAGCTTAGTTTTTTTTTGTATAAGTAAATGAATTTACTTTAACTGAACGGATGGAACAATTTTGCTAATTCTTTTTTGTTGTTATATTTATTATTGGCAGAAAATGGATCACATGAACAGAAAAGTTGTAGAGAAAATGAGAAAAACCAAAAAAAGGAAAAAAATGTGAAATGGAAAAAAAGGATTATAGTTCAGGGATGGAATGGATCACAATCTAGTGAAATAATCTTAGAAAATGAAATTGAGGACTAATTGACTCCAACAATGGAAGTATTTGCAAGGTAAATTCCTCCAACGAGGGGTTGGTGCCATAGGCTCGATTGGTCCTGCTGACGTAACCTCCGCGCAGTGCTCGAGTTCGGTCGGGTGACAGGTAGACCAGAGGTTGACCAGTAACGAGTAAACTTACCCTCTAAACACCACCAGTTTAGCCACCGAAGGATGTCTATTGGCGAAGTGTATTATTGCGTTCGGGTCAGGTTAGTACAATCAAAAACCTAAAGACCTAAGAAAATACAAAGAATCGAGATGTATTAAAACATGGCAGTCTAGAGACAGACAATGTTTGAAGTAATAAATCAGTAGAGTCTAAAATTTACAGTTAAGTATTAGCTAGTTTATTTAATAGATTTTAAGATACATATTCAATGAACTGAGTAGGTACTTATTCAAAATTATTGATGAATCTATTAATATATCAGTGTATATGTAGTTACCTGCAGACGTATTTTAATATATGATGTTGCGTACATCAAACTTACAAGTTACGTTCGAATGTAGAGTGGGCCCTGAATCATAAAAAACTAGCTCATATCTAGTGTTGAATGTGTTTCAAAAACAACGACTTATACCTACTTACTTATATTTTCTTTATGAATGAATACAGGGCGTTTTACGTTTGGAGTGTCACTGCGAGACTTGGAAACATTACTCGTACGGTCGAACCTAAATATTTTGGAGTGTCACTGCGAGTCTTGGAAACATTATTCGTACGGTCGAACCTAAATATTTTGGAGTGTCACTGCGAGTCTTGGAAACATTATTCGTACGGTTGAACCTAAATATTTTGGAGTGTCACTGCGAGACTTGGAAACATTATTCGTACGGTCGAACCTAAATATTTTGGAGTGTCACTGCGAGACTTGGAAACATTATTCGTACGGTCGAACCTAAATATTTTAGAGTGTCACTGCGAGTCTTGGAAACATTATTTGTGCGGTCGAACCTAAATATTTTGGAGTGTCACTGCGAGTCTTGGAAACATTATTCGTACGGTCGAACCTAAATATTTTGGAGTGTCACTGCGAGACTTGGAAACATTACTCGTACGGTCGAACCTAAATATTTCACAGTAACAGGCCCAGTTAAGTTTGTATAGCACGTGCTACGTGATTTTTACTCTTACTTTTGCAATTATTTTTTTTACGCTAGGTATACCTACAGAATAATGCTGTTCAGAGCTCTGCGTCTAGAAACCAAAAAGATAAATAGCATTTTAAATGGTACAAGTTACAACAGTTTGTTTTATGTGACTATAGAGATTAAGATAAGCGTACTTAAAATTAGG
>NJDC01058683.1:41980-72172 GCA_002245475.1 Calephelis virginiensis
TGGAAACATTATTCGTACGGTCGAACCTAAATACTTTGGAGTGTCACTGCGAGACTTGGAAACATTACTCGTACGGTCGAACCTAAATATTTCACAGTAACAGGCCCAATGAAGTTTGTATAGCACGTGCCACGTGATTTTTACTCTTACTTTTGCAATTATTTTTTTTACGCTAGGTATACCTACAGAATACTGCTGTTCAGTGCTCTGCGTCCAGAAACCAAAAAGATAAATAGCATTTTAAATGGTACAAGTTACAACAGTTTGTTTTATGTGACTATAGAGATTAAGATAAGCGTACTTAAAATTAGGTAGGTAAATAGTTTTCGATTTAATCAAAAGTACCTGGATCTATCTAATGATGTTTATTACCAATGACGTTATAGCAAATCGTTAATTCAATAATAGTTTAGCAGGAATAATCATTTTTATTGTTTTGAAAATCTACTAAAATAAGTCAATTGTTACAATTTTATTTGTGGTGCCGCTTGATCTATAATAATAATAATTAAGTTCTAGGTGAAACATTTAATTCCTAGATCTGGCAACTATGTTTCAGTTGTTCAGTCTATTATAGCACTAGTACATTCTAGACTAAAGCGAAGTTTCAAACATACTTGCATGTTTTGTATTCGAAATAATTTTTATAACCCATATCGTTGAAAATTTACACAAAAGATAAGCATATGGTGGCAGTTGAGGGTTTTTTGTGATATATGACTTGCTTCTTATTAGAGAGCTCTCAGACTATTGCGTACAACTGCCCAAAGCTGCTAATAAAATACGTTAATAAAATGTTTATCATTATCATTATCATTACACATCATTTTATACTTTAAAACTGAGCACTTCATGAGGTAACTACATATAATGGAACTTTGTCGTTTGCGAACCAATCACATGCCGTAAATATGAAGTTATGGGGTTGCGGAATCTGCTTATATTTTAACAATGTATCACAGACAAGCCAATGTTGTAGCAATCAAACATTTACTTTATTATTTAGATATATACAACACAGAGATACTGTAGGTATGTTTAAGATAAAAATATCGGCATCAGCAAGGGTACAGTTACATCGTTGGTTCAATACTCAAAGGTTACATCATATATTTTCTCGTAAGATTTTAATTGTAAAATAATAATAATATAATGAAGTTTTCTTACACACACTTTCAACCGACAGAGAAGACTGGCAGTTTACATTTACTGTTTAAATTATTGAGAGTTTTAAAAAAATTAGCCTTGTGCGAACGGGTTTTGAATTAGGTACCTTTCCGACACCAACTTCGCTGCGTTTGACATATATCTACTTATTTGTAACCATTGAAATAGGTTAATATTTTTGTGATTCACACTTAAGTAGGTACGTAAATTACTACTTATGAAATTTGTAGCTTTGTGAAGGTCAGATAAAAAATACGTTTTGACATTTTAAAAATTTTACCATGATTGACCATGACCATGTATCTGAGGGATCGCTACCGGCGCGGCACTCTTGTGGTCGACCAACGGTAAACTAATATTAAAAAAACCTTAGGTTTGTGCGACGGGCGTCAGTCAGAGGGTTCAGTAGCTCTTTCACAATTATCGAAAGTGACCAATAGCTATACAAGGCGACAGATAAGTTGGCGGCACCGTAGCAATATGCTTTATCCCGGCCTTCTTTAAAGAGTTAAGACAAGTGCTTCCTGCCAGATGTCTCCCGTCTCCACCGGACGTATTGTTACGGTCTAGACTCTAGCATAATAGCGCACAGTTGGCCCGACGTGCTGCTGTACTGATATAGAAGAAAACTCGTCTGCTTTATATTTCTGTGTAAACTTTGCTTTCCTAACATACATCCAATACTAGGTAATGAAAGTTAAAATTTTTGTTTATTTTTATTATTGTTCGAGTGGCACAATAAAATAATAATACAACATAACGAATTTACCATTTTCGAGCGGCGTTTGAGCTGCATTTTTTATTTATATTAAATGCAGTGCTGTTTTTGTATTTTTTTTACAAAAATGTCGAACGAAGGGTTTGTATTAAATTTTTCATCGTCAATGGAATTTCGCATTCGGAGTCAATGAAAATGTAACAGAAAGTTTACGGTGAATCGATTTTATCAAAAACTCGTGCTTATGAGAGGTACAAAGCGTTACAAAGAGGTCGAGATGTGGTAAAAGACTTATTTCGCTCTGGCAGGTATGCTGTCAACGTCTGCAACTGAAGTTAACATCGCGAAAGTAAAGAAAACAGTAACTGAAATTTTGCACCACGATAATACGCTTTCGCACAAGGCCATCATTGTAAAAGAATTTTCCACTAAACACTCATATTCACCACATATGACTCTAACCGACTTTGTCTTTTCCCAAACTCAAATTCGATTTCAATCGGCAGAAGACATAAAAGAGAATTCAAAACTGATTTCAATCAAAGAAACAGGGTTCAATTTTTTTTGTTGATTGGATTATTCGTTAGCGTAAGTGTATCGTTTCTGAAGGTTATATATTTTCACGCCAAGTCCCTTACGGGGTAGGCAGAGAGTGTCGAGCGCTAAACCTCATGATCCTGGCAGACCTGCCTGGCTTCCTCCACATTCATAACTCTTTGAAGCATATTTTGAAGGTAATGAAACAAATTTTGATAAATAACAAACAGTTTGTCTATTATTGTTCTTTTCCCGGTACTTTCTTGAAAGAGTAGTGTATCGAAGTAATCCAATAACCAATGAGTATAAAATAAGCAACGAACGAAAATAAAATTTCACTGAAGTTAATTTGTTTGTTTTAAGTACGTCGCTAAATTATTGTATGACATGTGACATTTTATGCAATACTATAACATATCACATATTGACACTGGGGAATAATTTGTAATCAAATTAGTACCTATTGTATTTATGTCATAATATAAGTGATGTTTCATTTGGTAGATAAGTAATATTTTTGTGAAAAATTCGTAATATTTTTATATCGTTTTTGTACCAATAAAGATATAATAATAAGATACTTTTGAGATTTGTAAGTCTTACGAGAAAATGCACATTTGAATATGTAATCGGTTCCGTCGTCGGGCCTGACTAGGGTCAGCTTGCATTTGGTCACTTGGAGAATAAGGTATGACAAAATATATGTACATATTCAAGTACTTGAGATTCGTCTTTACCTAATCCTTCTGCCATAAATATACTTACTTGTGAAACTAAGATTATAAAAAATATAAATACAATTTGTTATTTATCCAATGATATGCGCGTTGTACAACTTATTCATAATACAAACTATATGTTTGATGACAAATCGTTTCTGGGGCGGTACCCGATGTTACAGATCGAACATTATTGTCACTAAAGAAAAACCAAGTTTTATTTGTGAGAGCTAATAACATTTGGTTTTATGTTTAGTCAGCAGATCGTTATTTGGTCAACGAAATATATATTTTCTCACTCATATATAATTTAATTTTGCTGACCACTGTAAATGTTTGTAGATCCAAGTGTCATAAATAGTGATTATATTCTGATCAGAGACTAATGGGTTAACCGCGAGCTTTTTACAACTTCACCGATCTCTACAAATCATAGACATAAAATTCTACATAAAGGCTAAAATATACAATTATATTCAGAATTAAGTTTACTATTGTGCATTTCCATATATCTTCATATGTATATTCTACAATATTTGTATTTAAATTAAGATTTAATTCTATTAAAGTCTCTATACCTATCTATGGTTATTAATTAGTATTTAATGTTTAAAATTACACGTAGTGATACTGACTACAACGCAATTACCTATATATATGGTTGAGTACATTGTGCATTGTTTTATTTATGATTTAATATATTATTAAATAATATAGTGGCGTACCTACAAGAGGCATAGTCCACGCAGGTTCAGACATCCAGCGACAAACTTTAAGGTGCATCACAATTTATTTTGAAGAGCATTATAATCGTATCACAAAGTAATTTATATTAAATATAATATGAGATTCTTTTGCAAATGGTTGAACTCAGTAACTGATACAGTCCTTATCTATTCTAAAATTTTAATTTAATCTCACTGATTCGATACCATAATTATCTCTAGTAGCGTTAGGTAAATACCTATATCCTTATAAATAGCGAATATTTACATAACCAATGTATGCAGTTTATGCAATATGCTTACATATATCACGAAGCATTATTATTGTTTACCATTTTAGCAATGGTCTGTGAGTTCTTATTTGTTGTTTGACTACGGGTTATTATTATTTATAAATAACCTAATTATTAAATTAACTATCTAATTAATGAAATTAATTCGTTTATTGACTTAAAATTCATTGATGTTGACATAAGTGGATCTACTCGTATGTGACTATAATACAACATATGTATGATACCTGTATATTGTATCGTACTCTAAGGTGAGGTCATTCACCAATGTGTGTGTGTGTGTGTGTGTGTGTGTGTATGTGTGTGTGTGTGTGCGTGTGTGTGTGTGTGTGTGTGACTATTGACAAATTGTTAAGGTTTCAATTCAATGAATTTTGTGTACTCTGAACTCTAACTAGAACAGAATAACTATTTGTAAAATATTACTGAACAGTTTAGATATTCATGTTTTTAGGTTTGAAATTTCACCGAGTCAGGATGTAGGTACCCATACAATGCAGGTATGCAATGAAGCGCAGTAAAACTGCAACAGCCGACTCTAACTATTTGTTTGGGTACCACGTCGCGATTTGATCATTCTGTTTTCGAAAGTTAGCAAATTATTCCGAAATGGTCCCACATACATTTTATCAACATCCGACTTGTGGTTTTTGAGTTACACTTAATTATGCATAATTTTTCATCTATCACCATTGATTAGGTCGTCAAGATCGATGAAAAAATCATGATAAAATGAAAATGGGACAACCTCGGAATTATGAGCTATCTTTCTAAAAAATTGCTACGAAAATCGGTTGCCCGGAGGAGTTGACGGAGCAATCGCGTGACAAATATACAAAAAAAACATACACTTGAATTAAGAGCCTCCTTTTTTGGAGTCGGTTAATAATGGATTTTTACATTTTATGGGATAAATATTAAATCTACGATCATTTAAAAGTAGCACTTACATACGGAGTAGGTACAGGTTAGGTTAGGATAATGTTTGGATAATTTAGAGTGGTCCGATGTTTCGTGTAAATTAAAATTAAATATCGATGATATGAACATTTATACAATTTGTTTTAATTGAATAAATATATAAAACGAGGCCAGCTCTTTTAGTATTCATAAGGTAGTTTAATAAAGTTTTACACCAAAGTCCAACACCGGTCAAATATAAAAAGGTTGTAATGTAAACATATAAATGCAAATCGTTGTACATACAAATCTAAAATATTTTTATTGTCATAGAATAATATTAATTTGGTGGAGGAATGTTTAAAATCGAAAATAGAACTCTACTTCAAAAAATCTTAAAGTAAACAGTTTTAAGGTGTACTAGAGATCCGCCCGGCTTCATAATAATAATATATCAATCACTTTATCTATTAAAAAAACGGTATCAAAGTCCATTGCATAGTTTTAAAGACTTAAGCATACAAAGAGACATAGGGACAGAGAAAGCGACCTTGTTTTATATTATGTAAATATTTTGGTGTTGGACAATGGTATAAGCACTTGCCTGGCGTGTGCAAGTATACATCATGGTAGATTATATTTAATAAGCCATAAATAGCTTACAGAATATTGAGCCATTGTAGTAAGTATATAATAATACATTATTACATTATCTATGATTTAATTTTCACTATTTAAAGCTCTTAGTTTTAATTTTATGCGAGTAAACTTGATCGCATAGAATACTTAAAGCCCATCTAGTGTAGTTAGTCTTAAGACTACCCCCTGTTGGCAATAATATTAAGAGTTCAGGTAGCATTTAGTTATTACATACGTAGGTATTAAAAATCTTTAATTTTATAATATTTATAGTCTACTTTGTTATTTATTCTATCGCGTTTCTCAGCTTTTGATTCAGATCTATTCAAACTAAATTTTGCAAATTAAAGAAACATTTAAAAATAACACCCTTTTGTACTGCCACTACGTATAACAACTGGTCAAAGTCATAATCGTGCATGGCAAATAAGTAACTCAAATTTTCGCTTGCACTGTGATGTAATTGGCGTGTAATGGCGAACATTATCAATGTTTGTAGAAAGAAAAAAAAATGAAATTAACACTTTCCTCAACGTGGTTTAGAATGTTTGTATCTTTAAACAGAACAAAAACACGTAAAATGGGAAAACTTCCCATAGTATATTTTTAATGTTTCTTAATAAGCACTTTGCTACTTTAGGTTGGTTCTCGTTTATAATTATATAAAACCAAAAAATATTGTATTTCAATCAACATATCATATACATCACGCCAGATACTACTACACTACACGTAATATCCACAAAGGTTTTTTGTAAGAAAGGTCACTTAGTCGAATTCACTCCACCAACTTTGTCCAATTCAATCTGTTTCCATGAACCGCAACAAATGTACAGACTTGGGTTACACGAGTGTACGTTAATCTTTTGAATGCAATAAATTAAGTGAACAAAACTCATTAAATAGTCCACACTTGCACTTTTTCTGCTATGACACACCAACTGGCCTGATCGTAATATGAAGACACAACATGAAGACTCTCGACATATTTTTCTATTAACTGATCTAGCTCACCCTTTTTAAATACATGATAATATCTATGGTATGTTACGGCTCCACCTTCAGAAGGTAAACTGTCCGAACCGTCACTTAAAGAAGGCAACAGAGGAGCGTGAGGAATGGCTCTAGCGGGAACTGCTGGCATGGGAGCTGTGTCTTCAGATGAAGACCGAGTTTGTAATAACTTCTTTTCTTTTGAAGACTCACTACAAGATGGTAGGGAAGCCAAGCTTGCACATCCTAGAGAAGCAGTGCTTCCTGTTTTATCTCGACGACTCCAATCACTTCCAGCTGAAGTATCGCTAGATTCTATTGAAAATCCAGATTTTAATGGAGCTGTACTTGTACTTGACCTTGAAGTTATCGACTCAGGGCTGATTTCCATTTTGTCTAAGTCACTTGAATCTGTTGACTGACCCACTTTTAATGAAGATCTTTTATCAGTACTTGTGCAGAGAGAATCTACACTGATCTCTGATTCAAGAGAATAACCAGTTTCGAGCGATTGACTTGTATCGTACGCACCTGAATCAATGGTGATTTCAGGGTTGCCATTACTAGAAGATATAGCACTGTCATCGTCTGGGTTTTTTGTTTCTAAATCAGGCAATCTTTCGGTTGATGTAGTTTTCATATTATATTGAACGTTGGCGTAGTTGTTAAGGTATATGTCTTCGTCATTTGTTACCTTAATTGATCTTTTTAGTTCTCTGTATTTGTTTATAATTGGGTCAACATCCTTAGATCTTTTCTTGCATTTTGTTTTTGTTACGCACTTGGGAAACAATTGATTGATTTCAGTTTCCTGGACATCTTGCAATATTGTCGTGGATTTTGCTCTATCGTTAACAGTCTTAGCTGGTATCGAGGCGTCTGTATTTAATTTATTGTGCGGATCTTCTAAATGTTGTAAGCTATCAGACAGTTCATCAAGTATTTTTTGAGTATTTCTATCTTCCTCTTCTCTTTTTAACCTGAGAGATATACTTTTTTCACTACTGCTGCTGCTTGGTAAATCAAAATCTTCATCGTTTATACGCTTTGAGTACTGATCTATTTCTTGCAATAACTTTTCACTAAGTTTTTCAGCAAATTCTGCGAGATGTGGGCTACGTTCTTGTGCTTGTGGTATCCAGTCTTCCTCTTTAGTAAGCATGTCTGACTTACATGTAACTAACGGTTCATTAGCTTGAATTCTATTAAAACTTTCAGACTTTGAAATTGATTTTTCTGAATCTGTGCTGGACATTGAAATGGAATCGTAGGGTAAACGGGTTGGACTTCTATGAACTTTCGTCATGTTTTCGTCTAGTGATCTTCCTTCGGGTCGATTAGGAGACAGTCTGTTTAAGCTCCATGTAGAATTACTAGTACTACCTTGCCTCGGTGATCGGTCTTTTGATCTGCGACCAGGAGAAAGCCGCTCTAAACTTGAAGAACTACCGCTAGAACTCGTGTGTGATTGTGACCTAGATCGGTCTTCTAATATTCGTAGATCACCTGGAGATAATTTATTTAAACTCCAGTTGCTACTGCTACTACTGCTAGATGCACCTTGAACGACTGCAACTGTTTCCGTGCTTTCCATTTTGTCCAAGGTACGCCGTTTGGATCTAGGACTGGATTGGATCAAAGTCTCACAAGTCTCATCGACAGAGTGTGCCTCGACAAAACCTTGAGTTGGGGGAATTTTGTTTGCTGATGTTACATCTTCGACCTTCGTTGGCAGAATAAGCTGATCTGAAAGGTAAGACAAAGTATATTTAAGGATGTAAGCTAATTCTATATGTTATTACAAGTATAATATGATACACTGCAAAGAACCAAACTTTGGTAGTGACATCTGCAAAGTGACAAAGATTCACTTGTCATCGTTCAGTTCTAAATATGCAAAAGTAGGTAAAAATAATATATAAAAATAAAATAATAAAAATACGTTTTTATATCTTCCTAAATAAAAAGTAGATACAGACAATAATTTCACTGCAAGTCCTGTATCTGGTAGGCAGAGAGTATCGAGTGCCAAATATCACAATCATTGCATACCATATCTTTCTTTTTTTTTAATTTACATAGCTTTCTCCATATTCATAACACTGTTCATACAAAAACGCCAGTTTCGAAGACTCCATCACCCTCGGATGAAACTCAAGCAACTTAAGCGATTAATATGCACCTTGGTCTCTCTGAATACTTAAATCCATCCAAAATATTAAAAATATTTTTAAATTAGTTGAAATAAAAAGTGAAGAAAAAAATATCTTACAAAAAGAATATGGTCCTAGTATACATATCGCAAGTACGTACCTGACTGTTTTGTTGATGCCCACGGAAAAATGAGTGTAATTATGACGTATTACATGCGCACGTGTGCGTCTCCCCCCCCCCTCTCTATATATACATGTTTGTCTGTCTGTCTGTGTTTGTGTGTTTGTCACATATAAATAGAATTGGTTTCTTACCTTTTTCAGTTGCTATTTTTCTAAGTTCATCTGGAACTACGCTGATAACACTGTCTACTGAGTCTGGCGAAGATACACCGCTTGAATCACTGTCCATGTCATCTGTTGCAGGGTTAAACAATACTAATGACATTAACTGTGGTTGACTTTTTGCCATCGGTTCCGCCTTGCTTGTGCCTCTCACTATTGGGAATGGTGGCTTTTTGCTTACATTTAGGGAAGGGATACCCTTATTAAGCATTTCTTTTATTTGGCGAATCCTTTCTTTTCTTTTCTTATCTGCGTGTTTTGAGTCTAAATGATCAGTGGGAGAGCGACTAGCAGGAGCAAATTTTGGTTTGAAATGCGGTATTTCTGGAAGTTCAGCTACTGTTTGTAAAGTTATTTTTGGATAGGATTTTACATCTTGTAATAATATTTTTGGACTCAAGTCATCAGTTTCAACTGTAAGTTTATGGATTTCTTCTATGTCTTTATTAATTTCTGCAATGAGCTCTTTTGTTACCTCTGATGGTGTTTCTTCTTCTTCACTAATTGGAGGAATAGGGTCGACTGTCTCAAAAAAATCCATTGTTAAAGGTGCAAGTGGCTCTATTTTTAAATTAACTTCTTCTGCCTCTGGTGTTGGAGGAGAGTTAGGCTGACTTTTGGATTGTGATTTTTGTTGTATTGCGTTGTTATTAGAAGTAGTAGCAGAATAATGTTTCAAACTATACTGTGCAACAAGTATCTTATTATGTACGGAGCCCACACTAGGAGTTTGAACGGCGTTAGGTGACGCTGGTGGTCGAATTAGCGGGAATACTTGCTTAACCCTAGGTGATGGTAATCCAGGCGAGTTCTTCATTCTGGGAGATGTAGGCACTGATGACACTTTTAGTCGTGGTGATGTAGGTCCTGGTGATAATGGCGTAGGAGACAATGGATCACTAGAGCCATCGGCTTTAGGTACAAAGATGACTGAGGCGAAACTGTCCTCTGAATCTACACTTGTATCACTTTGAAGACTGCTATCCTTTGAAGAATCTGAACCGTCTTCTTTTGAGTGTCTTCGTTCCGGTTGAGATTTTTCATTACTTGCGTTATTATCACTAGGTGTAGGAACTTCAGGCACAGGTCCGTGACTTTTCCAACCTTGTAACATTCTTACAAATACTGTTACTTTATCAATATTCGTTGTAGAGGTCTTGAACTTACTAGTGAGGCCATTTTTCAAGGATTGAAACTTTTTAGCAGTTGTTGCAGATGTTGAAAATATAGAATCACGTATGGAATCAAGTGTGCCGGGCCTTCGATATAAGTACTCTTCATTAAGGGATGCTTGCTTTTGGATGTTCTTTCTTAAACGTTCCTTTTCTCTAAGACGTTCAGCGGACATAAGTTCTTCATTTAAAGAAGACTGCTTAAATACTCCAGGTTTCTTTCCATGTAACTTATGAGTATGAATTTTAAAATTAGGCATTTCTTCAACTAAACTTTTCATATCTGTGGGCTTGTCTAGGTCTTCTTCAGCATCATCTTCATTAATAGACTTCTTTTGTTTTACAAGTCTTGGTTTTTTACGTGGTTCAACAACCTCGGGTGTAGGTTCTTCTACTTGAATAGATTCACTGTCGTCGCCGCCTAAGCTTGGTAGACTAGATCTAGACCTTACAAGTGCATTGCGATCTATGTCGGCAATATCAGTTAAACTTCTCGATTTCATCGTTGAGGTTTCTGATGGTTGGTATACTAATCGAGGTGGCAGAACTTCGTCTAGCCTTCTGAGTTCAATAGGTAGGTCCGATGCAAGGGGTTCAGGCCTAGGACATGGTCTTTGACTTGCTCTCTGGTTGATACTCCATGAGGGCAGAAATGATCGTCTTCCAGCTAATCGTTGAAGTGCCCGCCGTACAAATGAATAACAAGTTTCGTTCGGTGACGACAGTGAGGAAGATCCTGGTGAACCATCACGATTTTTCCACGGCTCAGAGCATCTGAAAATAGTTAATATGATAAAACTTAACATTTTTACACAGTTAATTTACTGAATTGATTTTTTGAATTTTGGGAAAACACAAAATATTATGTATTTAGTAATCGCAAAGGCGGTTACGAAAATTTCTTTATTCGATTAAGCCCTTGGAACTGCTTAAAACCTTTAAAACGTACTGTTTCGTTTGGGTTATCTTTTGATCAGCTTGTCCAAAACATTTGAAATACCTTTCATTAGGCCAAAGCTTGATTCGACAAACTTTTTTTCACATATGGTTTTGAAGGGTTTCTGTATGGTTGTAGACTAACTTAATTTAAATTAATTCAAAGAAAGTAATTATTAATATAGTCTATGTTTTCATAAATGGCTTATTGTTCCAAATACATAAAATTATGGCAGGCCCATTGCTGTAGGAAGAGACTATAAAATGACAAGACTAACTTCCGTTTCATTCCCTATATAGATCAAGCTACAAATTCATATACGTGAAAAATCAGTATGTAGAAAATGCAAAGTGAAAATGAGTTACCTATTTGTTCAATTTTTTTTCTAAAATTCAACCAAGGGGGTAAAATAAAGGATGAAAGTTTGTATAAAGCTTTTTAAATCCTGGACATATTTGCATCAAACTTCGTATGAAGTGACTACGCAAAAATATTTAGTTGCTATTTCTTGAAAATTTAACCACTTAGAGGGTAAAATCGGTTATAACGTTTTTTATAATCATCTTTAAAAGGTTAAGTCTGTTTGGCTAAAAACATTACGTGTGAGATGTTTCGTGATTTATTAACATTTTATGTATAATGTAGTCGCTGATTTGACTAGGTAAGTACATTTAAATATTAATTAACAAGAATTTTTTTTTATTTTAATTCACGATAAAGGTAACTAATTATTATTAACAAAAATATAAAAATTAAAACATTGTTATATAATAAATACGATAAAGTATTTTCGAAGAATTAAGTAAGCTAAGTTGTTTTGAATAACGTCCGGTAGTCAGAGGCGGGGCTTGTTGGAAGGAGTAACGTTCTGTGACGGGGTAGGGAGATAAAAGGCTAGACCCATCACGAGGAGGGGCGTACAAAGTTGGGTGAAGTTGTTTAAACCGCGAGCTTAACAAAAAGTTAGTCATTCAAAAAAAAGGGGAGGGGCACTTTTGCTCTAGACTCCGAAGCGGACACTACTCCTGGCTTGCCTTCAGTTAGTTGTTAACTAACTCTGAGTACCTACCCATCGGTTTAAGGTAAGTATTTCTTTAGTGTTTAAGAATAGTGATTGAATATAAGTCCTTTGAGTAAATAACGCATTATATTGTCAAAATTGGGATAGGAAATAACTTAAAAAAAGAAAAAGTCAAAATATAATATTATGTATTTTCCGGTACATTCATTTAACATAGTATTAAAACCAATAAAAATTGTAAAATACAAGCTATTAAAACAATTTGAACAAATAAAAATTAAAACAAATATTTTAAAACAATTGTAAAATACAACGAATAAAAATTTAAAAATACAAGCTATTTTACAATTTTTATTGGTTTTAATATTATGTTAAATGAATATACCGGAAAAACGCATAACCTAGCCGATGATATTGTAAACGATTTGCTGTAAAAAGAAGTCGAATGTAATGGGATCTCAAGCTGTAAGGTGTTATTTGATCTTAAACTTAGTTTGTGCGTGACACTGAGAAAATTTAAGCGTTCTTTGAGATAAGTCGAAGCATTTTGGTGAAAGAGAATGCAGTATAGAAAAGATAACATGTCTACATTGCGTCTGAAGCGAATTGGTAACCAGTTCAGCTTTTTACGGAAGTGAGAAACATGGTCATACTTACGAAGCCCATAAACATATCGAATGCCAAGATTTTGAAGACGTTCCAGCTTATTTAATTGGTCTTCAGACAAATCTGAAGAAACTGAGTCAGCATAATCAAGGATAGGAAGCAGGAGGGTCTGTACAAGTGAAATTTTAGTGGATGTGAGCAGGAAATTGCGAAATCTTCTAATTGATCCAAAAGCTGAGTATACTTTTCGGCTTACATACTCTACTTGAGATGACCAATCAAATTGCTTGTCCATTAATATTCCTAAATTCTTTACTGTCCCACTTAGAGATATTTTAACGCCTTCTAACTCAATTTGAGGTAATGTAGCATAGTTTAATTTAGCTAACAACCTTGAAGTTCCAATGATAATTGCTTAAGTTTTATGTGGATTCATTGTCAACCCATACGCCTTGGCCCAATCAGATATACCGATTAAATCACTATTGATAGTTTCTATTGCATAGGAAATGTCACATCAATCGTAACCGCGTACTTCCTGAAATAATTAAGATCGTTCTTTTGTTTGGTGAATTATTATAAAGATATGTGACTACATCTTCAAAATTTTCAAGGGGTTGATTTACAAATATAAAATATTTGTTCCACTTAATTACCAGTCGATTGACCGGGGTTGCCGATAATGTCATGGGATCACATTTACTCCTGTTTCAAATTAAAAAGACTCCTACGACAACAATTCGGAGACCCTAGGAAGCGTGACAATTAAAAGGAAAGAAAGCTAGACAGGTTTTTGCCATAGGCTCCAAAACAAACGAAGTATCCTGTTTGCTAAGTTAGACGAAACTATTCCAGATCAAGCCGTTCGTCTGGCGAAACAGCACATTTATACAAATATAATACATAAATTATAATTTATGCATCTGTAAATGTATTTTTATATAATTTATTAGCATTTTTAGTAAGAGTAATTAGGATTAGAAACGTATTCTCATTGGAAGAGGCTTTATAGACTGTTCTGGAAGAACAGAACTTCCAAACCGTTTACGAACAGAAGAGTAATAAATACCCCGCGAGGCGGAACGACCCCTGGAAAAGCAGACCCAACAATTTAATAATCATACTGATAGGCTGACCTTTATAATGATAGCTTTTCAAATGATAATTATAGTAATTGAAGCGATAGAAATTTTAACAACCAATCTCCAAATAATTTTGATAACAGGTATACCCAGTATTAAAAATGTCCAATCATGAGATCGATTTCGCAACAATTCTCAGCAAATGAGGGCATCGCAACCTCATCAGCATTTCAATAACAATAGAACGCAGCCACCACAAATTGGCAAAACGATTAGCAAAATGTAGCATCTGGGTCAAATATAGAGGTTACAATGCGGACCGCGAGTTCGAGATGGGTTAATTACACAAATATTGTCCCAACACTTACAACAAAATTCAGAAATAAATCGTGTGGACAAACCATGAGAAATTGACTCTTAATTCAATTTTGTTGTCTATCTGAACAACAAGCTGTGTTTATGATAGCACCTGATCATTTTTTAGTCTCGAAAAAGCCAGCAATTATTTTTATAGTTATAAAAGCATAGAACAATTTGAGGTAGTTAGTATCCACGTCGTGAGTAGGCATAATAAAGTCGTGAATATTCTTCTAACAAAAAACTTTTTAGGTTTGGACTACCATAAATTTTATGTTTATAGAGTTGAGTGACTTGTTGAACCAATTAGAAGCTAATATAGACATTAAAAACCTGTGAACACAACAAACGCCAATACCCATAATATACACCCACGCTATGGTTAACCATTAACATTAACTTCATGTTCAAAGCTCAAGTGTTAAACTCCTGGTAAATATCTTAAACGGAGACGCAATCATACATTTTAAGCAGTTTACGGACGGTTTAAGAATGCCAGTCACCATTGTAAAGTGTAATAATTGTTACACCTGTACAGTCATACAAAATTATGGCCTCTGGACATGACACTCATTGTAACTAGTCTATGTAAGGTCCAAACATATAACTTACTCACAAATATAATGACAACATAGATCAATTATTATTAGTAGAGAACCATGAAAAACTGAGGTTAGATCATATGAAAGTGGAGAAAGACAGTAGATAAAGAGAGTAGATATTTTTTATTGTGAGTATACACCATTGTCCTTCACAATCCATGTTAAGCACTGTATACGTACCAGTAACGAGGACCCAATTTTTATTAAGGCACGTAGATTACCGCAACCGGCACAAAAGGCGGAAATCAAATCACAAGTAAAAAAATCTTACGCCATAAAGTTATCTAAGAATCCTTCTCCTCTCAGTGTGCACCAGTCCAATTAGCACAAAAAAATGATAACTCGGGCGAGCAAAAGTGGTGTATAATGATAGATTACAGATAGCTCAACGACATTTCTGTTGACGATAAATATCTCTTGCTTAACATTAACGACTTATTCGATATGTTGAGAAAGAGCATGTTCTTTGCCACGATAGATTTGACTCACAGGTACCATCAGCTTGAGGACCAGGACCAGGATAAATCCAAAATAGCCTTTAGTACACCGTCCGGTCACAATGAATTCAATTGGATGACCTTCGGCTTAAAAACAGCGCCTGCCAATTTTCAAAGAGCAATGGACAATGTGCTGATGCTGCTGTGCCTACAGGTTAAACATTACTGTTGCATCTCGACGACGTTCTGATATTTTCGAAAAGTTTAGACCAACATGTTCAAAAAATGTAGCTAGTATTTGATACGTTTGGGAATACTTACTTAAAAATACAATGAAATAAGTCACATTTTTTAGGTATGGAGTGCTGTACCTAGGCCATACTATAACTAGTGAAGGCTTAAAACCCAACAACGACAAAATAGATGTTATTTTACATTACCCATTACCGTCGTCGATAACAGAGATTGAAAGTTTCTTAGGGTTAATTGGATATTATAGAAAATTTGTTAAAGATTTTGCTAATATAACCCGACCGCTTACACATAGTTTAAAAAAAGGTAATAAAATTGTATTGAATGACCAATACGAAGAGTGTTTTGAGACATGTAAAAAAATACACACAAATGCACCGCTTTTATAACTTCGTAATTTAAAAAAAAAACATTCGTACTGACAACAGTCGCCAGCAACTATGCCTTGGGGGCTGTACTCTCGCAAGATCCTACAGGAGCGTATAATTCAGTAACTTATGCTAGTGGACATTAATAAGCAATTAGATGATAACATTGTTAATAAAATTAAAAAAATAAAATAAAGGACAAACTTTACTCAAATAACGATCTTAAAAAAGTATTTTTCATTTAAAAAAGCACAGATCGACTCTCTTATAGACATTATCGAAACAAGAACGCAATAAATTTTGCCCACTGTCAGGGTAAAAAGGGTTTTTTTAAACAGGTAGGATCATTTATTAAGCTTATAACAGGCAACTAAGACAACGTTGGTGCCATTAGATACAACAAACAGACCAGGATGTTAAAAGGTGGCGAACACTCTGCTCAGCACAAAATATCCGTTATTCAAAAAGCATTCGATAACTTAGAAAATATATCTAGTGATATGAACTTAATTGTTAGGTACCTTGACTACAGATTTAACTAATTAGAGATATTACATCAAAATTAAACAAAAGTAGGTATGTAACTTGTTTTCTATTATTCTAAATAGCTTATACCAAATTTTAAATAACTTTCTAACCATACATAACATAATTGTTATGTTAATCGACACAGCAACTGCATCCAGCAAGATACATATTTTTTACCAATCGATAATTAATTCAACAGAACTCCCATCTATTTTACACAAAATCGAAAAACACGTCTCATTAATATATAATGTATATATGGCTAATTTAGTAAAGTTGGAACATAGTATTATTTTAAAATCATATAGGTACAATTAAAAAAAAAACTAGTATTTATTCTAGAAGTGCCATAGTACAATCAAAAACATACACACATTAAAAAGAAATCTATGTCCCTATCTAATCTGACCCTCAAAAACCTACCCATATACCATAATTCCAGAACACCCTTACCTACTAGTTAATAAATTACAGTATAGATCCGCAATAAGCGCTTGCGAAGAAGTCGATCTTCTGAGATACACATGTAAGGAAGAAAACATCCCTCGATTTCTCAAACCGACACACATAGGGGACATCTTGCTACTTAAAGTGAACTACAGTCATTGATTCCAAAGACCTATGAACATTGAAGATATAAAGCTCTTAAAAATATCAGTGCAGTGATGGTTGTTATACAGATACAGTAAACATAACACCATTGTAACAGAAATATGCATAAACTACATATTTAAACACAATCTACAAGGCACAATAACATACATTGCGACACAATAATAGGCAACCGCTATTGCCGGCTCGTGAAGTCAAGTCCAACAGCGGACCTTTAGATTACAGGTTCGATACATCTTACATGTAGCACTAGCTGATGCCCGCCGTTGCCCGCGTGGTTAATGGTCTCACAGGAACATTTTTTCGGGATTAAAAATCCTATGTGTCGATCCAAGTTACCCTCTATGGGCAGGGCCGTCTTAGATTATGCTGGGGCCTTTGGGCACACAAAAACTTGGGGCCCTTTTGGAATATAAAGAAATCAAACTTTACCATTTTTTTCGCTATGACTTTTTGGGTAATCAATTGCATTATTTAATTTCAGTACGTCATTAATAGAGGCGATTTTTCTTTCGGGATTTCTGTTGAGCAAAATCTTCTATTAAATCCCCAAACTCAATTTTATGAAGAATGCCCATAATCATTGACAAATTACTTAGTCGTTCTAAAGCTGCGAAACTAAATGTTCCCGAATAAGGACAACGAAAAAACGTAATGCTGGGCGCATTACGTCCAACATATTTTGAGGTTAAATGTGAGAGGAATAGTCGATCCCTCGGGGCCCTCTGAGTATAGGGGCCCTGGGCACTGGCCCCGTGTGCCCTTATGGTAAAGACGGTATTGTCTATGGGTGTGCCAACTTTCGTGAAAATCGGGTTAGCAGGTTTTCCGTGAAGGAGTAACAAACAAACATACAAACTTTCGCATTGACAATATTGATAGGATTGCTTAGATTTTTAGTTAAATGAATCGAAACTCAATTATAATTGTTGTAAAAAAGGGTACAAAAACAATAATTTAAAAGGTATTGGTCTCTTATGGTTTTTTATGGGTGTTGACCGGCAGACAAATTTCCTAGTGATAAGAAATACATGTGGCCAAACCTAAGCCGGTACGTTACGCTTCCTGTGTGAGTAGTACCGGTTAGCCTACCCTACATGTCATAACAAGACGTCAGGTAAGTCACTCACTGGTCGTAGTCCACAGACAGCAGGCGCGGCGCCGGCGGTGGCGGGCACGGCGGCGGCCGCTGCCACGGGATCAGCACGTCCTGCGGGCGGAACACATTGCCCTTAGTATACAACAACTTGGCCAAGTTCTATACCAATTCCGAATCTGATAAAAATGTACTGCGATTTTGAATACGGGGAGAGCAGTTACTGTGTAGCTCGTCCGGTTTGGAGTCGTCGCATTCAAACGTGTTAATGTTGTAGATGGTAAATTATTTTTCATTACTGTAAGATGGTAAGGCGTAAATGATCGTATATAGATATCGAAGACATCAGTAGTGCGTTGCCAATCTAAGGCTGTGAATAAGAATGATTATGTAAGTTTCTTGTTGATCGAGGCTAGAAAATAGCAATTACCGAGTGCAGCTTTTGGCTTTGTGTCAACTCGCCCATTTTAAAACTTCTTGTTGTCCTGACGTTAGCTCTTGATAGTGTCCATCTTATTAATGAACATAGACTAAGTAAGCATGAGGGACATTTAAAATAATGTACAAATTAGATATTTATGCAAAATAACTTGTTTCATGTGTATGGTATAAATATTTATTTGCCTTTCTGAAACATTACTAAAGCAATGTTTTTAAAAAAATTTTAAACTTAATGGATACTACATAGACAGCTTCCTATTTCTCATTCACTGACCAGCGTCGTGGTGGCACCTGTATATTAGTGACTTTACTCACTTACTTATAAAACTCTAGATTTACAAATACACATACCATACATACTCTTTTGAATGCTGTGCAGTTGAGATAATAAATATATTTATAATATATATAATTTAATATATGATATTGGAAGGCAAACAAGCAGACGGATTTCTGGATGGTAAGAAATTCCCGCCGCCTAGAGACACCAAAGGTGGTAATGGTACGTTGTCAACCTGAGGCCGGGATGTTAGGCTTTGAGCAAAAGTAAGTTTACCGGCTACCTTACCCTCCGAACCGGAACACGTCATGACGTTATGGCGGCAGGAATAAGTAAGGCGGTGGTATCAATCACGGTGTTAGTGACAGTAAGCCTTTGCTCGCCTTTTACGAGTTTCCTGGCAGGAAGGCAGATTGTCTATTCTTTAAAGGAGCCCGGACCAACATGGTGGAAAACAAACATAGATATTTTTCTTAATAATTTGGAATTGCTATAAGATTTTTTTACGGAAAATATTAAAAAGATAAGCATTTTAGAAAATAATAATTTAAGTCACCAATTTTTGAAACCTACAAGGAAGCTTGTATGTTTGGATGTTATTGCTAGCAATTTAGATAATGTTTGTTTTGACACTCATATTCTTGGTTTGTCTGACCATGAAACTGCACAAAGTATACAAGTAGACATTAAGCCAGTTGCATATTGTAAACCAAAGTGTACTTTTTGGTTTGAAACAAAGTGTCTCTTTGGACAAGAAAACATTAATATGTTTTATGAATGTCTATCATCTTTAAGTTTTAGTGAAGTTCTTACTAGTGATAATTGTGAAGAAGTTATGTTATTAATTCTGTTATCCAAAAACTCAAATTAAGGTGTCAATTAAGCTAACAAAAAACAAACGTCTTTCAAAGTGTTATAAAGTAAAACGTCAGTTGTATTTAAATTATCGTTATTCCCAATTTAACAAAGAAGGAAAAAAAATGAGTTACATATGTTATAAAAAGGTATTATCTAAGTCTCAGAAATGCTGAGTCTCAGAAACACGCATCGTTAGAATATATTAAACAATGTTCTAATAAATGTAAAGCGTCATGGAACATAATTAAAAGTTCATTTCACAATAAAATGGCTATAGAAGAAATACAAAAAATAAAATAAATAACTCAGTATATACTGATCCTCAAGAAATATATAATCATTTTAATGAGTTCTTTATAGATCAAACTAAATTTTGTAATAAACAACAGCCTTGTTCTACAAATAGCATTAGATCTCATATTATTTCCAATCACAATAAAACCATGTTTATAGCACTAGTAGATGAGCGTGATCTAATAAAGGTTATACATAATTTAGAAAACATAAGGGCAACTGGCTATGGCAATATTAGCACAATAATATTAGAGAATGTTGCCCGTGTGATATCAAAGCCTCTTTGTCATATAATTAATTTATCATTTTAGAAGGAAAATATCCTGATACATATATACATACATATCTTCACGCCAAGTCCCTTTCGATGTAGGCAGAGAATATCGATTGCCAAACCTCACGATTCTGACAAACCTGTCTGACTTCCTTCACATTCATTACCCTTTTCATACAAACACGCCGGTTTCGGAGACTCTTGACACCACCCTCGGATAATATCCTAGAGATCTGATCGTGGAATGTTAACCTTGGTCTCCCCGGGTACCTAAATCCATCCACATTCGCATTGTATATCTGGTTTGTCAATCTTTCAGTTGTCATTCCTTCCACATGACAGAACCAGCGTTTACAACCACGATGTATTTACAGTTTTATGCATTTGCTCCGAAACTAAATCATCAACTAAAACTCTTACATCCATTCTGGTTAGGGTTCTTCTAAACACCATTGTTTTGGTTTTCATTGCATTTCTCCCTCCATAACTGGGACCAGGGTTTGCAGCTTAGATGGTGTAGAGCCCAAAAGTACAGCATCTTATGCATAAAGCAGGCAGTTTACCACTTGGTCGCCCATACGCATTCCCACATTCAATGATCCTGATCGTTTAAAAAAGTCTATTGTCAAGCCATTATTTAAAAAGGAGATATGTGTGACATGAATAATTATAGACCAATAACTTTAAGTCCAGTCATTTCTCAGATTTTTGAAAAAATAATGTATGACAAATTATACAGTTATTTACTTCAGTTTAATTTATCAAAAAATAGCCATTATGGATTTAAAAAGGCAGGTCTACAGTTTATGCATGTTTTAACTTAGTTAAAAAGTAACTAAATGCCTAAATATGTAGTACAAAAATCCACTTGCTGTATTCTTAGATATGAGAATATTTAGAGTACAAAAGACGGGTATACGGGCAATATGTGGTGTTAATCAGTTAAGTTCATGCAAACCACTGTTTAAGTCGCTCAAAATTTTGCCTTTACTTAGCTTATATATCTTGGCTGTATGTGTAATTATAAATAAACATCATCATTTGTCTGAAACAAATTCTGAAGTATTACGAATTATACACTTCAGAGATTGTAAGAAACTATTGGAGAAAACATGTTATAGTATAAAAGGTTTTTTTGCTAACAAGCATAAATAAATAAAATATTTTTTTAATAAATTTGAACCTAATTTAAGTAATAAAATTATGGTTGCTGAGGAGTTTGTTTCGCCGTTTCTTCTCCTGACTGGCTAGGTTAGGAATCGGTGGTAGTAAAGGCATATAGGTAATAGGCTTGGTTACCGTGGAGTTTGTTTTGCCGTTTTTCTCCTGACTGGCTTGGGTTGAAAACGGTGGTAGTGTGCGGAAGATAGGATTAAAATTAATCTATCTTTATATTTATTTGTAATAAATTATGAAACTTACTAAACATAAAAATAAATAAAATGATACTTCTCAAACATGGAAGTCATTAGTAACCTCAATTTCAATACCAACAATCGAATGATTCGGGCAGAACTGCTGACAACCCCACCAAAAACCCAAGAAATAATGTGACGAACATTAAACCTACTAAATACCAAACAGCCCTAATAGCCAATTCCCTAAAGTCAACAATTTCAGAACACAAAAAAGAGACAACAAATTGGGAAGTACAAGAAAAATATAATTGGTTAGAAGCAATAATAAAATAATCTTTTCAACAAGCGACTAATAGCGAAGACCCACCTAACAAGTGGATGACTGATAAAACCATTAGTCTTCTTAATCAAAGAGCCGAACCAATCAAGACAAAAAATACTAACGACAACAGAAAGAAAATAGTAAAATTCAGCAAAAAAATTAAAGATAGTATAAGGCAAGACAGAACTCAGAGAAGAATGGAAATAATAGAGAGACACATTCTACAGACAGAACGAATAAAAAAGGCATATAAAGAGTTAACTAACAAAAAAGACTGGATCGTACGGATGAAAAATAAAAATAGATTGAAAAAGAATCGAAAGCAAGGAATATTAAGAATTGCAACAACATATTACAAGGAACTATATGAAAATACCACAGCGGAAAAAGAAATATAACTGGTGAAATCCTCATCCGTACCCAGCATCATGCAGGAAGAAGTAGAATTTGCTCTAATAACCAAAAAGATGATAAAGCCCCCGGACTCGATGGAATAAAAAACGAAATATTAAAACACGCGAAGCAGATAATAACACCTATTCTCACAGAAATATTTTAAACACAGAAACGATTCCACAGCAATCGACGGAATCTAACATAATCCTTCTGTACAAAAAAGGAGATTAGTACGATATCGGAAAAGTTTGTTTAAGTTTGATGTTCAACATGTACAAAATATTTGCAAGTATCATAGTCAAGCGAATGAAAAGAAAACTCGACGAACAACAGCCAATAGAACAGACTGCTCAGTACTTGATCATATCCATGCTGTCAGACAAATAATCGAGAAATACGAATAATTTGTCGATTACAGCAAGGCATTCGACTCGCTAATACATACAAATGTCTGGGAGGCGTTAAAAAGACAAGGAATAGAGTAAAAATATATAAGAGTGATTAGAAATGTATACAAAAACAGCTCGGCGTACGTACAGCTAGAAAGGAAAAGAGATCTATTTAAGATACAAAAAGGAGAATACAAGGAGATCCTCTCTCCCCAAAAACTTTTCTCTGCTGTGTTGGAAATGATCTTCAGAAACTTTGAATGATTAGAGTCTCCCTATGTTTAAATATCGATGGCCGCACACTAACACACTTAAGATTTTCCGACGATATTGTGCTATTCGCGAAATCACCAAGACACCTTTGCAGAATGCTAAACGAACTGGCATTAGAGAGTGAGAAAGTAGGACTAAAATTAAACCCCGAAAAAACAAAAGTAATGACCAATAGGACCTAAAAGCGGCATAAATGTAAAAGCGTCATAAATTGCCTATGTGGAAGAATATATATACCTCGGCCAGCTGATATCACCTAAAGACAACATAAGCAAAGAAATTGAAAGAAGGATAGCAAACAGTTTTAAAAGATATTGGGGCCTAAGGGAAGTAATGAAAGACAAAAATCTACATATCAAAACAAAGAGTTAACTATTCAATACCTGTATCCTGCCAATCTTAATACACGAAAGCCATAACAAGAAACATGACCAGCAAAATTGCCATTTACCAACGAGCAATGGAGAGAAGCATGCTAGGAGTAATATGGAGGGAAAGAAAAAGAAACCTCAACTGTCAACATCAGGGAAAAGATTAAGGTACAAGAAACACCGTTAAAAATAAAAAGGCTCAAATGGACTAAATATGCGAATAAGTTTAATTAAATAAAAAATAGTATAAATAACTGTGTAGTAGTGTAAGGAAACAGAATTGTAAAAACTGATGTCCGAATAAAAGGCTTTATTATTATTTTATTATTATTATAATAGAGCCCTTTGATTAGTATTGTATAACAATACTTTTTTGTCTTAATAAATAATGGTATGGCTCTTTATATTATACGTCCAATAAAGCTTAATTATTTAATTTTAAGGCCGCGGCTCTCCATCCGGTATAACGTCGTTGGATGGTTCCCTTGGCGACTGCGGCTCTCGTAATGGTCGAGTAGTAAGAGAGCTAGTTAAATCTGTACTTGTAGATGTCACATGGTAATAAAGATTGTGAGGTTGAACTTTGGAATACTGTAGTCTATGTTTACTGATAAGATGGTAAAGTTTTGGAGAGCAGAGTACGTAGCCGGTAAGCTTACATAAAAAACGTCCTCAAACTGGAAACGCACTATTAACATGTTTTGTATCTTCTGGCAACGTGAACTTCTATACGAGGAGAAGACGTTTAGACTTTAGCTGTCTACCTGAGAATGGAAGTTTCGTCCTTCGTGCTCCATCGCCCACACGGTGAGCAGCAGCCGACCCCCGATCCTCGTTATCCTGGCGAGCTCCCGCAGCGCCATGGCGCGTCGCTCCACCGTCGCCAAGTGGTGGACTACGGCGATGGACAGGACTGCATCGAACGACTCGTCCCGGAACGGCAGGCACAAGTTATCACAAACCACCACCTGGAACAAACACATACCTACTATTATTATAAGTGCAAAAGAGTGTTTTCTTGGCTTTCTTCCAGGTCGCGACGCGAATGAGCGATGTAACAGTACAGTTTCTATATTGTGTGGTGATAGTTAGGAAACTGGACACTGCTATGTGGAAACTGAACACAGCTAGATCATTTCTAAACATCAATAGGCACACAATGTAAAACAAAAGTCGCTGCTTGTCCCTATGTATGCTTAGGTCTTTAAAACTATCCAACGAATTTTGACGCGCTTTTTGAATAGGCAGAGTTATTCAAAAGCAGGGTTTGTATGCATAACAACATAGAAGTTTGTCGACTCGTGCGAAGCTGGGACGGGCTGCTAGTATTACGTAATACGTAATATTACGTAATATTAAATATCTTTGTATTTTTTTTTGTTTATTTGTATTTTGTAGTTCTATCACAAGGACCTAACAATATAATGTTACAAATAACGAACTATAAGTTACGTATTCAGGATCGAGCATGTACCCGGCCGGCAATACGGTTACCGCCTGTAACATTGGGGGACTCGGCGTGTCCAGAACTAGTGCCCTGCAACATCTGTAGTATAAATCAGTTAAGATTTTTTTTCCCAAGGACGGGAAAAGTGGTAAGTACAATTAAAATTATTATCACTATTGTGGTCTAGTGGTCCAGATGTTGGACTTGCTCTCTTGTAGTCCCGGGTTTGATTCCCCGGGTCGGGTAAAAAAAAAATAATTTTTCCAATAAAAAATGATGGTAAAAACAGCTTTTTATAGTTTAATAGATATTATATATCAATATATATCAACATACAATCATATATAATATGTATCACCATATAATGATATTTAATTAATTAATGAGCGCGCGACACGACCGATGCCGTTATGATAGCTTGCGACACTGTCCTACATTACAGTTTTATAAACGTGTAAGCAAATTATGCTGATCTGCAGATGTACGGGTTAGCACCGTACACTCTGCCAACCTCTTCCGGGATATGAGCATGAAGATACTTTTTTGATTAAAATTATTTTGAAACAAAGATGTGATTGTCATTGGTTACCTCATTATTATGATGGTGCGCCTGGCCCGCCAACCGCGCACACCTGTCTCCGCCGACTGTGAACACGGATGGGTTCACACTCAGGTACTTCCCGTTCCCGCAACCTGAAACCGGACATTCCTGGCTTTAATATATTCTTGTGTTTGTTCCACATTGTATACATTTTCTATTTTCTGTTTTACAGTCTGGACAGATTGAAAGATTTTAACTCATGAAGGATCATTGGGTAGATATTAAAAAATATAGAGAATGGTGGGTTTATACTCAGTAGCGTAATACACAACAATTCTAACAAAAATAGTTATATTTTTTTGGCATAACTTCAAATTGCTGTACGCAGATCCACCTGGAGGGCGTAATAATGTGGGTTAGGCCTCGAAACTATGAACTTCGCTTCTACTGCAGGAGACAGATGTTTTAACAGAAAGCAAAATCTTTCCAGATCAATTAAACAACATGTAGGTGACTTTCACCAAGGCTACCAGCAGCGTATTAAGTGTTGGGAAAGGCGGTCTTAAAATTCACAAGTGGGTATGGTGGAAAAACACAGAGTGAAAAAACTGGAAAAAGCACTCTGCGAAAAGGTAAACATTAAAATCTCAGTCAGTTTGAATAACTTGTAACAACTATCAACTTTTCGGAAAAAAAAGATCATAGTCGCACTTTTGCAGTCGATTGGTTAATAACGAATCTTCCCAGAATCGTTAATGTATTGATGCATATAACGTCCTCGAAATAACTAAGCTTACAGTGCTTCCTTGTCGGAGTTACTGAGTGTTCAGTACAACGTACAGTACAACGAACAGGAGAAAGTACAGTACAGAGTACAGTACAGCGTACAGTACAGCGTACAGTACAGCGTACAGTACAGCGTACAGTGCACGGTTTATGGAAACTTTACGTATTTGTAATGTCTTCGCTACGTATCCGCGACGTCTTCGTTGCTCACTTTCCGTGTTCATTGGCCAGAGGTCACCCTCCCCGCCGAAAGCGTATGTAACATATTCGTATGATGCGGGCCCTAATATATAACCATCAAGGATGTCTAGGATTTTTTGAAAATATTACTAAATAATTGAGCTACTCTGCTTGGTCAATGTAGCTTCATCATTTCAGATTATAATTTAGTAAACTAAAATATTAATTATTATCAAAGTAATAAGAATAATATATATAATAATATTTCTGAAATACATTAGAGTGTTATTTTAACACAAAAATATAAGTATACAATGTGTTATTTTGCATTTGTAAAAGATATAAAGAACATATACCTACTTCTTTAAGACATACGTACTATTAAATAAATGAAGAATAATACATTCTTTTTACCACGTTTTGGTCCGGGCTCTTTTGCAGAATTATACACCATCTGCCCTTCTGCCGGGTAGCTTATAAAAGGCGAGTATATGCTTACCGTCGCTAACACCGTGGCACCTACACCGTGGCCTGGATTGGTACCACGGCCTTACTTATTCCTGCCGCCATAATGTCAGCGCTTGCTAACGTCATGTGACGTTGACGTGTTTCGGTTCGAACGATAAGGTTACTTTTGCTCGGGGCTTAACATCACAGCCTCTGGTAGGTAACGCAACTTAGTGTCTCTAGGTGGCGTGAATTTCTTACCATTAGAAAATCTGTTTGCTCCGAAGACAAACCTTCTAATATCGTAAAAAACTTGTTTTACTAGTTTTTATTTCAGATGTGATGTCTCGGGGACTCGGGAGTGTTCCCGCCAAAAGGAGCAAATCGAAACAATCCGAACTACCTTTTCTCGAAGCTTATAGTATACGCTTTATAAGTACATTTACAATTTTCGTAAATTTCGCATTTCGCAATTTTTTTTGCTTATTTTCAAAACATAAATATGTTAGTTCTCTTAAAAAATGGGGTTAGTCTATAAGTTATAAATGTGTCTCTACAAAATTTTCAATAGCCATCTATTGTTATATGGGTGTATTGTAGAGAGAAAAATAAACAAAAGTTTATAAGTACACCTAAAAATATTTATTTGATAAAATATTAAATGTAAGTGTGCCATGTGCGCAGTATGCATAGGGGCCATCCATAAATTACGTCACACGTTAATGGGGGGGGAGGGTATCATCTTAATGTGACATTATGTGACAAGGGGCAGGGGGGGATCGAAAGCCTTGTGACGTCACATTATAAAATACTAGAACACGAAATTTATATGTGAACAAAAAACTTTTAACCGATAATTGTTAATCTATATTTATTAATAATTTTGAACTCTCGCTATAAGATTATCTCTTCCGTAACAACATTTGATTCCTAGAGCCATGTTGCAATGCAAGTGAGACACTAAAATTTACGAGATTTAGTTAATTAATTTGTTGCTTATTGTTTCCTTACTAATCGCTTATTCTATTTGTTATCAGAAATACACATTCGACTCTATGTTGATTTTATTAAATATTATTTAATAAAAATAAGTAAAAAATGAAAATAACTGTTTTCTTTTGATTATTTTTAGATAGGTACACGCGTAAGTTTGAAAAATTTGTGACGTCACATTAGGGAAGACGGGGTTCTAAAAATGTGACAACCTGTGACAAGGAGGGGTGGAGGGGTGGCGTGACGTAATTTATGGATGGCCCCATACATGGCTCAAAAAGAGCTGGCCCGGTTTTCATGATTATAGACCGTTTAGTTTTTTAAGGTCTAACAGCATAACTACTAAAATAATACTGTTAAAAATATGCGATAGTAAAAAAAATAAAAAAGTTCAGGTACCATTTTTTTTAAAAGGAGTGAGAAAGACTTAAATCAAATAACCTGTTGTGTGGGAGACTGACTGTACCGTTGCAGGTATCAGCTTCAGAGCGGATTAGAAGTTAATACTTAATAGCACTTACCGACGTCACAGACGAGGCTGCCGGGCTCGAGGTCCCGTAGGAAAGCGCGCGCGGCGGGCGCAGTGCCCTCGTCCTCGGCCCCCGCCTGCTCGTACACGTCGTGCACGTAGGCCCGCTCGAGCGCCGCGCCCCGCTCCGCCAGCTCCGACCCCCCCTCCGCGCCGCCATCCGCCATCACCGGACCGCCATGCCGCTGCACTGGAATACGTGCAATTTCGTATAATATTACTCTAGGTACCTCTTATTATTTCGTGGGACAGTATGTTCGTATTTTTTGGTAAGATTGGGATGGAAAGTTTTCACTTCTGTCAGCACTCCCGGAGTGCAATCCTTAGATTTTTCTTTGCTTTAATTCGGAACTCCAACGTGGTTAGAAACCTTGTTTTCTATTCTTGGAATATTTCCTTCCACTTCTCACTTGTTTGCCTGTCGCACTTTCATGCTTCATAATTTGGTCTTTCTTTTATACTCTCTTTCTTTTTTATGGGGTGATACCCATATAACTACTTTCTGCTATTATTATAATTTATTCTGGTTTTTTACTTTTCCTTAAACAGTACATATTTTCTTATTCGGGTAGTTCTACAAATCAAGGAATTTTAGATGGCTCAACTTCAGCTCATTAATTTAATGGTTAATTATTTTTGCTTTAATATTAATATATATTAATAAAGTTCAACTCGGATGGCACTGGGCCACTGAATTCCAACACGTTTGTATAAAAAACCTAGTGAAAAATAGCTTCCACTAGTGAAAATGCTCACTTTCCTGTGGGGAGACATTCCAGAATCCATGTTTTAAATCACAATAAAAACATGTTAGAAATGTAATTAATCAAAAATAACAATAACCTTTAGTGTAACTTGCGGTTCACCTATAAATGTTATTTTTAAATTCCCTATTTACATAATTTCTCGATCATTAAACAAAGGCGACACGAATTTAATATCACTTCCCTGCTGCCTATAAAAACATTGAAATCAGTAAACAACAACTAAGTGACACTGCCGCTCTTACGTTAAGAAGCGTGCGGTGATGTTTAACGTGCCCTTTAAAATAAGGCATGGCGGCAGGGCTAGTACGGGGATACTTAGGTGTCAACCTGCGGCGAGGGATACTTCGGTGGCCAGGGAGAGGGTGTACCTGTACTGGGAGAGATAACTGGTACGGGATTACGTCGACTTGCGCTGTTGCCTGAAGTGCCACCTCTATGGCCATATTGGAAATTACTGGCTAAGGAGAAGGTGTGTGGACGATGCGCTGGGATGGGTCACACTATGGAAAACTGCACAAGTGTGGTAACACGATGTGCCACGTGCCATTATTTCAAAAGGCCGGACGAGCATCGTACGGTAGAGTATCCCGAGCGGAAATATGCAGAAGAAAGGGCGGTACAACGTACTAACTATGGGTACTGAGGCATATGATGTCTCGGGGTGGCTCACCGTCGGCCAGTTGAATTTACAGGGTCTGTTATTGCCACTAGGGAGGCTGCCCAGGTATTTTCAAGAAGAGGGATCGATCTTTTACTGGTGCAGGAGCAGTATAACCACAGTGTTGACGTATTAATCCAATCAAATGCTAAGGCTAGTATAATGCTTTTAAATAGCAGAATTACTGTAACCTGAATACCAGTCACTGTGTAGTAGCGCATGTTACCAATGGGATCCAGGAGGTATTTATGGTGTCAGCCTGTTTCCAGTACTTGGATGCCATTGAGCCTTATCTTAGGCAGCTGAAGCGGGTTCTGGATGGGTTATCT
>NJDC01058686.1:0-15691 GCA_002245475.1 Calephelis virginiensis
GAAGAGAACGTTTCAAAAGAATCGTTCTAACTGTAACATGTCCAATATTCCCGGAATACTCGTTAAACTAGCATTTACTCTGGCGGCACATCTGGAACTCCGTACTTTGCGTTTTCTGTGACAGCTTAGTTAGTCGCATAGTTTTTTAAGGCTCTGATAAGAACAATTATCGAAATTGGCTATTTGAAAAAGCTGCTCAAACTCTTTAAAGGCGAGTGAAATGGTTTAACTATATGGCAGATTCTTGCGACGACTCAGCGGGATTGGTAAAAATACACATGCTTACCCTCACTAACACCGTGACATCTGACTAGGTAGTAGTGTTTTGCAGCGACTAGCCCGGATTGGTACCAATGCCTTACCTATTCCGGTCACCCACTACATCAGCGATTGCCGTTGACATGCTCCAGTTGGGAGAATAAGGTAGCCTGTAAAATTACTTAGCTCGAGGTTTAACATCCCAGCCTCCGGTTGGCAACGCACCATTACCACCTTTGGTGTCTCTAGACGGCGTGAATTTCTTACCATCAGGAAATCCGTCTGTTTCTTTGCCTTCCAATATCATAAAACATATTAATTATTTACAACACACAATTCGTATTTTTTGAATTACCAAACCCAGCAAAAAAAAACGACGGGTCGCACTCCGGGAGCGCCGGCAGAAGTAAAAACTTGAATATTAACGTTGTGCATTTTCGATATTTTGGAATGGTTAGGGAATAATTTTGCACGAATTGCTTTATTTATCAGTATGAAAGTACTATCATTTATGTGGTCGAATTCAATATTCATTTATTGCGCTATCGTACACAAACATGACAACACGAACGCCCTGGGCAGTCTTACGAATTTTCGATCAAGTCACGTGTCCTGACGCGAGTTTAGAAGTTTTTACCCATTCCAAAAAAAGTGAGCGATGCCGCTAAAGAAGTTTTCAATTTAAAAATGTTTAAAAACATTTACATAAAATACCAATAAATTTAAGGTCTTATTGGAAATAGAATAGCTATCCAAAAGAAAATGGCGCTGCTTTCACCGTGTTTATTTAGTTTTCAGACTTATTTAATTCAGTATTCTCGAAACCTATTCAATATTCTGAGTTCATTTAATTTTATTTATTCATTCGTATTGGAGACCAAAACAAAATACAATGAGTTTACGTTCGCCGAAGCCGCAGAACGAGTGAGAGGTCTATTTAACCTTAATGAGAACTCCATTATTAAAATACCTCTTGAAATAAAAAGATTTATTTCCATGAAAGATATATATGAAATTTTTTATAAGTATCTTCACGCCCTTATCTCCGAAAAGGTAGGCAGAGGCACAACCAGGGCACCCACGGCTAGCCGAAGAAACTAAGTCCCACAATGTGATTGATGGCAAGCCTATCGCCAACCGAGCACATATAATCAAATCCCGAGCAACCTCTTTTTTATTAGAAAATTGGAAAAACCAAATTTTCTTTTTATTGCCCGACCCGAGATTCGAACACGGGACCTCAATTAGTCAAGTCCAACACCTGGACTGCTAGACCACGGCTCCTTTGCTGAATATACCATCTGCGTTCCTGACAGGGAGCTCGTAAATTGCGAGCATAGGCTTACAGCCACTAACACCGTGACATCTGACTAGGTGGTGTAGTTTCGCAGTGACTCGCCCAGATTGGTGCTACCGCCTTACCTATTCCTTCCGACACAAGGTCAGTTCTAGCCATTGACGTGTTCTGGTTTGGAGGGTAAGGTAGCCGGTAAACTTACTTTTGCACGAAGGCTATATGCGGCGTGAATTTCTTACAATCAGAAAATCCGTCTGCTTGTTTGCCTTCCAATATCATAAAAAAAAGTCACGCTTGGATTCGCTCGTGTGTTTAAGTCGTTCCTAAATCATTGTGTCTGAACAATATCAAAATTAATTTACGTTGAATGCTTATAGCCTGAATATCTACGACGACTTGCTTGAAAGTTGCTACCCTGAATTGGTGTATGTAAAGTAAAGTAAAGTATCTTCACGCCCATATCCCCGAAGAGGTAGGCAGAGGCACAACCAGGGTACCCACGACTAGCCGAAGATACTAAGTCCCATAATGTGATAGGTGGCAAGCCTATCGCCAACCGGGCACATATCCTATCCCGAGCAACATTTTTTTTTATTAGAAAATTGGAAAAGTCCGATTTTCTTTTTGTTGCCCGACCCGGGATTCGAACCCGGGACCTCATGCAGTCAAGTCCAACAACTGAACCGCTAGACCACACAGGCGACCACCATTATGTATTTAATAGTCTCGAGCAAAACCGCCTACCCTACCCTCCAGTACTGAATACAATATTGGCGCGCATTGCAATGGCGGCAAGTTAACGCGATGGTACTAATTCTGAGAAGCTCTCACCATAGAATAAATCACTTACTTTTAATCAGTATCTACTCTGCTATCGATAAAAGAAAAAAAGAAAAGAAAAAATATTTATTTGCGGAATATGTGTTACAAAGATGTTACAAAGATGTTATACAAGCCTTCCAACATATTCTACCAACTTGTGTTGTGCAAATATTTTAATAGGCTTTAATCAAATTAGTCATTTACTTCCTTATTCATAAAAAGTAGTTAAATAACCTTATAAACATTGCTTAACTAATCGTTTGATTAAATTAAGCCTTTAAAATTGTCAAAAATAATGTTATTCGTAAAGTACAAGTAGGCAGTGCTTAGTCAATAATTATTAATAAACACGGAGTAAAGTACTCCAAAGTTTAACCTGGTATTATAATCTTTATTACAATGATATACAGACTATAATATCAACTTAATCTTACACCTACCCTACACCACATTTATTAATTAGACGGATAGTGTTTAACTTGGTAGGTTTTGGTAGAAATGTGGCTGTATGGGTATTACTTTTGCTAAAAGTGAATTAAACAGTTGTCATCCATTGTCAACATCGTTGTTTCTGAATACGGGTTCTATATCTGTATTATACTCTCTGAAATACGGTGTTGAAATCGGTCTGGGCCTGGGCTATGCAATTTGTTGGCATTGGTTGGTTGTTGGTCTATTCTGCAAAAAAGCCCGGACCAACACGGGGGGAAAAATGTAATAAAGACTATACTAAGTCGAATCTGGGAGTACTTTTTAACCCATGTTGATTAATGAGATAGAGATAGTTTAAAGTATTTTTATTTCAGGACTCGTCCTGTGCTTGGGTTAAATTTCTAAAAATTTTAAAAAAAGAAAATAGATCGCCCCAGATAAGATTTGATCTTGTACCCTTTCGTCTCAAACAGACGAATACTCTAACCATTTGAGCTACTGAGAATCCAAGTTCTGTAGCGATTTTTTAAATAATTTTCTTTACCGCTTCACTCTGAACTATGTATCTATACATAACTAGCGTTGATGGTAAAGGGAGGATTTTTTTTTTGCTACAGGACTTGAATCCACAGTAACTCAAATGGTTAGAGTACTCGTCGGCTTGGGACGAAATGGTACAGGTATAAATCCTGTCTGTGGCGAAGTTTTGTACCTTTAAAATTTATAGAGTTTAAAATACTACTAGAGACTCAAAGTTGTGTCATTTGTACAACCAGTTGTAGAACCCAGTAGTACTTGGACATGGAGTCATTATCTATATATTATACGTGATGCCAAAACTTTGGACCCCTTTTTACGAAAATTGCGAGGACGCAGGAGCATAAAATTTGGCACACTTATAGTTGTGTAGGAGAAGTGCAGAACGCTAGTATTTTTCAATAATAATGCTTATTTAGTACATTAAATCAATAAATTACCCACACTACCATGCATTTGACACACACAAATAAATATTTTGATGTTGACGACAAAACATTAGAGTTGGCGCACTAACTGTTCAGAAAAAACAAAGTAGTTGGTCTTAAGAAATGAAGATGGCGTTCTTGTCAACAAGATAATTAATAGCCCGGTCATTATACAATATTGAAAAAACTAAAATTCCGACAGAACTGAATTTTGGTAAAGACCTTTATTTTACTATAAAATAAAAAATTTAAAAGTCCCCATCTGTCCTATAAGTGCTTCAAAAGTTATTTGGGGTCAAAGGTCAAAATTTTAGGTTTTTGAGTTTTTCTCAAAAACCGTAATTTTTTTTGAAAAAATAGCTCAGACCAAATTTGTAGATCTCAAAACTCTCTACAAAAATAATCCATATATTTTTTTCTATAAGTATTACAGTATATTACCGTTCCGATATTACGATCCGTTCAGATATCACGATTCTAAGAGTCACGTTATATACGAGGGTCGATCCAAAACTTCTAATCACGACCAAGAAAATGAAAGAAAAGCGGGTCTAAATTTATTTTTATTTTTCGACATAGTCTCCATCTAGCTCAACACACTTCTTCCACCTGACCTATAACTTGTTTATCAACTCGAAAAAAAAAGATTCCGGAATGTCGGCGAAATAGTCGTTTACTGCGACTATTACCTCATCTATGATCGAAAATTTCAAGCCACCCAAGTGTTTTTTTTAAATTTGGAAATAAATAATAATCCGAGGGGGCTAAATCCGGCGAATAAGGTAAGGATGGGGCAGCAATTCGTAGCCACAATCATGGATTACAGACATTGTTTCAACCGAAGTGTGAACACGTGCATTGTCTTGATGAAACAAAACTTTCTTACGCAACATTCCCGGCCTTTTTTCTTTTATTTCTTCCCGGAGTCTTCGTAAAAGGTTACAATAATAACTAGAATTTATAGTTTGACCTTTCGGTAAATAATCTACAAAAATAATGCCCTTCGCATTCAAAAAACAGAAGCCATAACTTTATTAGTCGACAAAAAGACCTTAGCCTTTTTTGGTGTAGGAGAGTCTAATGTTTTCCACTGTTTGGATTGTTGCTTTGATTCAGGAGTATGGTGGTGAACCCAGCTTTCATCCATGGTAACAAATCTAGACAAACAGTCCTCGGGATCAGTCTCAAAAAGTTCCAAACAGTCTCGCGAAATTGTGTATCGAACTCGTTTTTGTTCAGCTGAAAGCAACCTCGGGACCCAGCGAGCAGAAACCTTATGGAACTCCAACTCTTCCGTTATTATGTGTTGCACCCAGCCATAACTAATGTTTGTTATCTCAGCTATCTTACCAATGGTCAAACGTCGGTCACCCAGTACGAGATCACAAATTTTATCGATGTTTTCTTTTGTGGTAGAGGATGTAGGCCTTCCACTCCTAGGATCATCTTTAGTGCTCTCACGACCGCGCTTAAACTCAGCTACCCACTTCTTGACACTGGAATACGATGGAGCAGACTCCCCCAAAGTGCTCACCATATCTTGATGGATGTGTTTTGGTGATAGACCTTTTTTATTGAGGTACTTAATGACTGCACGGTGTTCAATTTTCTCCATTATTGAAAATTGCGTCAGATTGCTTCAAACAAATAATCACAGAAAATTTATATTGTGTAGTATCGGAATGAAACTGCGCACAATAAATCATATACTAACAAATGACGGTAGATTTTAAAAAGATGTCATAGCTCCATGTAGGTTAGGCCACGAACTTTTGGATCACCCGCGTAAAATGTGCACACGTTTCCATACCCCCTGTGAGGTAGTGTACTCAGCGCGTTTTTTTTGACGTGGTTTCACCAGTAGGCCTATTCCACGAATCGCTATTACGTAATTTTTTGTCACAATATTTATTTCACTGCATGGAGTATTCGGGTTGATAATGTTTATGGACTGTAATTGTTAGTTTGATTTCTTTTGATGCTTTAATCTGATTCATTCTCGTTATAGTTAACTTCAACAATCATGTCTTCTGCGATTTCTTCTTCTTCTTCTTCCTCTTCTTCTCCTTGCTGAGTGTTCATAAATTGTTCAAATAATGATGTATCAGTAGTCTCTTCATCAGCAACACATGAATCATCCTCTGTTGTACTTAACATTTGAACAAGACTGACCTTGGCAATTGGTACACGCAGGTGAACACTGTAGCCCTACAGCAATTTTCTACAGCCGCATTTGGCACTACAATCTTTCTTGCAATTGCAAAAAATTATGTAAAGGAGTTTTTTAAAGTTTTTCAAAGTTGTAATTGATTCCAGAGTATTATTTACTAATTTCCACTATATATAATTATATATAATTACACTATATATAATTACACTAAAAGACGCAGGCACATGCATGGAGTCACATAGACTATAGAGGTTTTTTTTTTGAATGACTAACTAGTTGCTAACCTCGCAGTTTGTACAACTTCACCGAACTTTGTGGGCCGAGCAGAGTGCTCAGCCCGAGACATCATTATTTACATGCATTGGACTGTTACCTTCAACGCCAGCAACAAGGGCTGTCTCCTGGGAGACCGTACCTCGACTTGGTGCTACGTTCTGGTTACTGGGTGGACTTGATGGAGGAATAGTGGCGGCTCTTCGCTGATGTGTGCACATTATATATAACGTGAATCTTAGAATCGTGATATCTGAGGAACGGTAATACTTATAGAAAAAATTATATGGACTATTTTGGTAGACAATTTTGAGATCTACAAATTTGGTCTTAGTAATTTTTTCAAAAAACTTACGATTTTTGAGAAAAACTCAAAAAACCTAAAATTTAAACCTTTGACCCCGAATAACTTCTGAAGCACGTATAGGACAGACGGGGGCTTTTAAATTTTTGGTTTTTATAGTAAAATAAAGGTCTTTACCAAAATTCAGCTCTGTCGGAATTTTTGTTCTTTCATTACTGTTTTCAGGTCTAAATTGACCGGATTATAAATTTGGATCTTAAAATATTAGCGACCATTAGTTTCACTAAAAAGGACTCAACGTATTTATTTTAAGTGAAAGGTCAGCAAACCAGCAAACAGCTTTCCTAATAGCACGAGATAACCGTGGCCTTTAGACACCATAGATGTTGCAGGTGCGTCGCTGTCTTGTGGCCGGGATGTTAAGCCTGTTACCATCTCTTTCCATCAGGGAACCGCGTGCTTGTTCGATATTTTGAATTTTCACAAAAAAGATTGGTTATTATCATGGTATCAAAGGGTAATCGAGGAAAGTACTGTTTTTTGTAGTAAGACTACATAAGATTGAAATCGAAGATAGTTTTTTGCAGTTTAGCTACACGTGGCAGGCAGCTCGTAAAAGGCGAGCATATGCTTACCGTCACTAACACCGTGACATCTGACTTAGTCAGAGACCAGTTGGTAGAGTTTTGCAGCGAATCACCAGGATTCGTACCACCACCTTACCTATTCCTGCCGCCATAACGTCATGACGTGTTCCGGTTTGGAGGATATGGTAGGCAGTGGGGTTACTTGGGCAAGTTGGCAACGCACTCATGCAGTTAAGTCCAACACCCGGACCGCTAGACCACAGAGGCGTGAATTTCTTACCATCAGGAAATCCGTCTGCTTGTTTGCCTTCCAATATTATAAAAAAAAATAACAAAAAACGTGGGTTGCAAAATATGTATTACTAGTGTTAGATAGGTTACAGGCTTGCCACCTATCACATCCTAGGACTTAGTGTCTTCAGCTAGTCGTGGGTGCCCTGGTTGCACCTCTGTTTACCCCTTAGAGGATATGGTAGTGAAGATATAGACTATTCCAATAAAATGAAAGTGAAAAAAAAAGACAACGTGATGAAATTTTGTATAAAAGACAATTAACTCAATACATTTATGATTGCCAACACTAGTTGTTGCCCGCGTCATTGCACGCGTTGTAAAAGGTTCCACAAGAATATTTTTTTACACTCTTATACACTTTGTTACACTCTATGCGTGCTCATGAAAATCGGTTCGGCAGTTGTTACGTTAAGGATTAACAAAACAAACATACATACAACCATTCGCATATATAATATTAGTAGGATAACTATGCGTGTAAAATGAAATTACATACATTTTAAGTAGAACTGTATTTATTTTTCAATTGAAAAAGTATGATGTGATATTCCCGTCTTAAAATGTTCTAGTAATAGCTCTTGGTATAAATACTTATTTGACATTGCCTTAAGTCTCTTGCAAGGTTATTGGCTATGTTAAGGGTGTGTTGACCTTAACTACTTTTAATCAGCAATGTTTGCCCTCTCGTAAAACCTTTTACGCGTACTGCTTCATGGTATGAATTTATATTATTATGTTACGTTATAGTATGACTTTATTATATTTGCACTATAAAATATCGGCTCATTGGTCGGTCCTTCAACAACAAATCAATAAGCCATTCTCGTTTTTTTTTCTAGAATATTTGTTTAACTTCTTGAGAGTTTGCTCTGCTAATGCATATCCCCAACAAACAAGCAGACGGATTTCCTGATGGTAAAAAAAACACTCTGCCTAGGGACACCAAAGGTGGTAATGGTGCGTTGCCAACCTGAGGCCGGGATGTTAGGCCTCGAGCAAAAGTAAGTTTACCGGCTACCTTACCCTCCGAACCGGAACACGTCATGTCGTTAAGGCGGCAGGAATAGGTAAGGCGATGGTACCAATCCGGGCGAGTCGCTGCCAAACTCTACCACCTAGTCGGATGTCACGGTGTTAGTGATGGTAAGCCTATGCTCGCCTTTTACGAGGTGTCTGGCAATGAAGGCAGATGGTCTATTCTACAAAGGAGCCCGGACCAACACGGGGAAAAATCTGCTTAGACGTCTGAAAAAGTGACTTATCTTATAAATTGTGGTAATTTTATTTATTTAAATTTATTTGTTTAATATAATAAGAACAATTTTAAACATAAAGCTACAAATATAGCACTATAAAAGTTAGCTTATTTCTGACAAAAATATTGAATGAAATAAAATGAAAACTATTTAGATCGCCTGTATCAGGTATATTAAGCACCTTTGAAAATTATAGATCAACTGCTTTCCATCAAAATGGCTTGTAAAATGCGAGTGTTCTAGTTTATCAATAGCACCATGGCATAACCGAATTGGTACAACCGTCATACATATTATAGTTACCATATTATCAGTACTGTCCCTTACGTATTCTGATTGGAGGTGGGTAATTTGTGAACATATTCACGCTAGAGCCTTAACAATCCAGTTTACTGTTGGCAAGTCACCATTATCACCTTTGATGTCTATAGTCGAACTATATCTCCCACTATCAGGATGTAACATAAGCTTGTTTGCTCTCCCATTTCATAAAATAAAAGCATCGAATCCGCTAATAAACCGTGTTGGTCCGGGCTCCTTTGTAGAATAGACCATCTACCTTCGTGTGACAGGCAGCTCGTAAATGGCGAGTATAGGCTTACCGTCACTAACATCGTGACATCTAACTAGGTGGTAGAGTTTCGCAGGTACCACCACTTTAACTATTCCTGCCGAGATAATATCAGCGCTTGCCGTTGACGTGTTCTAGTTTGGAGGATAAGGTAGCCGGTAAACATCATTTTGCTCGAGGTCTAACACCCCGGCCTAAAATTGGTAACGCACCATTACCACCTTTAGTGTTTCTAGGCGGCGTAAATTTCTTACTATCAGGAAATCCGTATACATATTTGACTTCCAATATCATAAAAAAAATCAATTTATTTTTAATTGACTTGTACTTACAATTTAATTGGTCGGTCTGAAAGACCACCACATGAGTATGTACGGGTTGATATACGCTGATGCTATTGAAAGTCTATACACAATCGCAATCACATTAATCCAATAAAAAGCGTAGTAATTAAGTTGCAAAGTTAGTTACCAGTGACTCTTATCACATCTAACGCAGTGTTGTTCAAGGCAACTAGTTGATGAATTTAAGCAACCATTTTAATTAACCGCTTTTATTGAAGCTCGGATTGAATAAGGGTAGAAAATTAATGCCAACCAGGATTAAGGACCTTTGTCCTCGACAATTATGATTCATTAAGTTGACACAGAGTTATAACTAAGGAATACATTTCCTAGTCATTTTTATGGTCGCCTCTGTGGTCTAGCGGTCCGGGTGTTGGACTTGACTGCATGAGGTCCTGGGTTCGAATCCCGGGTCGGCTAACCTAAAGAAAATTGGATTTTTCCAATTTTCTAATTAAAAAAGAAAATGTTGGTCGGGATTGGAAATGTGCCCGGTTGGCGATAGGCTTGCCACCTATCATATAGTGGGACTTAGTGTATTCGGCTAGTCGTAGGTGCCTTGGTTGTACCTCCGCCTACCTCTTCGGGGATATGGGCGTGAAGATACTTTTTTAGTTGTTTTTATAATTAATTAATAGAATTTTTTCTTGATGTTCGAAGGATGTTTTGAAACTTGTAATGCTGTTTTGCTGTCAATCTTTGCGTCAATCAGAGTTAGTAAAGTCCTATAACTTCTCTATTTGGGTTAGTTTCATTTAAATTTGATAATAATTTGAAAAGATCTATACTTATGATTTATACTAATGTGTATGAATAAATAAATGAATTCTTTATTGTATACAATTAAATTTACTTTATTAGTAGTATTAACAACAGCATATGATTATAGTTTTTAGTACACAAAAAGCGTTATTATCGCCAAACAAAGCAATCTCTACCAAACTTTTTGTCTAAGGAGACTATATAAACATAGGTTCAGTAGGTAAAGAGATTAAACATATAAAAAGCGGTTGTCTGTAAAGTCGGTTTACGGACGATAATTGAACATGACTACGTCACAAAAACGGAGGTCGATTGTGCCTCTTTGTCGCTCGTTCTGCGCTGTCGCTTGCAATTCAAGCCTTAAATGGAACGCCTCAGAGAGAGGTAACGCCGCATGAGTCATATTTTTTGGTGGATGCAGTCTGCTCATTCGAATTATAAAACGGTGTCACGTCAAAAACTATAAAAAAGATGAAATTAATATTACTAATAAAAATAAGGAGAAAAACGAAAGTAGTATTTTGTTTACTTAAACGACTTAAATTTTTAAATTAAGATCAGGTTTATTTTTGTTTTTAATTTATACTTACATAAAATTTTAACTACCTTGAGAGATCAGAACATTTAACAGATCACAAAAAACCGAATAATGAAAAATTTGCTGAAATATTTCCTTGGACAATATTAATTATGTAAAATGTTCTCTAATAACATAAAGCGCTTTTTACTTATTCCTACTTAGGAAATTTACTCTAATTATTATAATTTTAAGAAGGGAAGACAAAAAAGCTTTTATGTTTCCATTGTATCTCGTAACAATGAGACTTGGAGTCAATTGTCGGATGGTATCAGGCTGTCTGCTCTCTCTTTTTAGATTTGCTTGAACGCGATGTGAACTTAAGATCTAAACGTTGTTTTTTTTTAAGATTCAACTTTAGTCATTACGTGATTAACGGCTATCTCGGCTTGGAACATGCAAGGGGCCACACACAAGTTAAATAAATAATTTTCTTTATGTTACGTATTGTTACGTATTTGTTATTATGTTACGTAAAACCTATATTTAACCATCTCAAAAAGGAAGAGCATTCTAGTACGCTTGTTTTAATGTTTGTTACGCGATTGTTAGGATAATTATGAACCGATTTTCATTTTTTTCGTAGGTAATGATTCCGGGGTGGTCCCATATTAATTATATCATGATCCGATTTGTGTTTCTTGATGAACTCATGATAATGAAGTAGTCAAAATAAACAAAAAAATGCAGCAATAATAAGTATGCATCTCCAAATTGTTGTAGTACCCAATAAAATAGTTGGAGTCGGTTGTTGCAATTTTACAGCGCTTAAAAATATTAAAGTATACTAGCATATTCTACTACGTTCGGTAAGGTACCTATGCAAATATTTTAATAATTATACAAACGAATTATTTATAGCTATGATATATACTTTTAATATTCAAACAAAATAGTTATTTGTTTTTTTATAATGTTTACCAATTAATACAAATTTAAATCAAGAGAACTTACTAATGAAGATTTTCTTCAACTCATACTATTTTCAACCAAATTCAAAAAACAATAACAAGCAGTCTGGTCTCTTAAAGTAATTACCTTTTTCGGTATAGGTTAATTATTCTTCATTTATACACATAAAACAGGTAATGGGAAAAACAAAACTCACGACATTTTGTTAACATAAAATAACAAGGCTTTTGTAGTAGTTTTACATGAATACCCCCTAAGGATCTGCCTACCCCGTAAGGGACTTGGCGATAAGATAAGTAAGTATGTATATATGTATGTATACATGAATTATTTTAAAAATAACTATGTTAGAAAAAACCGACTTCAAAATTAAAAAGTAAAAATAGTAAAGATTTAATAATTATTATATGCTACCTGTTATTTATATGTGCTATTTACTAATAGCTTTGAAGTCGGTGCCAAGCCAATTAATACTTACTTATAATATAATTAAATTATTGAATCAATTATCATAATCAAAAGTCTGTAGGACGCTTGAGAAAGCCCCTACAATAACCACATACCATGCTATAAAGATATTTACTTATTATATTATAAAATTAAAATATCATATCAGCAATAAAAAGTAGACTAAACCACGTTAGAAAAAACCAACTTAAAACTAAAAAGTAAAAAATAAAAAGATTTAATATTAATTATGTACTACCCATTATTTACATGTGCTATTTACTATTAGGTTTGAAGTCGTTGCCAAGCCTTAAACTAAGGGGCTTTTGTAGGGGTTTCCGCAAGCGTTACAGGCTTTCGATTATGATAATTGATTCAATGATTTATTAGAAGAAATTAAATGAAAATGAAAAAGATTTAAAACTTGTAAGGCTTGTTATAATTTCTATTTAATGATAGTTTAAACTATCGTTAAATTATTTAAAAATTATTGATTGTTATTGGTTTAATAATTGATAATAACACACGACTGATTAATTAATAGATTTGTTGTTTGATTTTTGGTTTGATAATGATTTGATATGTTTGATGCTGTGTCCGCCTGACGCGAGCGTTTGATAGCCGCCGTAGCCGCAATGTGAAAATCTGTTGAAGCTGTACTATGCTTAAGCATATTATGATAAATCGGTTCAGAAACTTCGGAGAAATCGGTGTACATACATAAAAAATATACCGATTGAGTTGAGAACCTCCTCTTTTTTTGAAAGTCGGTTAAAATTTATCATTTATCATGGTGGCTCTGCAACTAAGTAAGACACAGTAATAAAACTTACAATTCCAGAGCTAGGCAGTACAGTTTTACAATTATTCTTTCGAATACTTACTTTTGAAAGTTAGTTTTGAAAGAGATACGAGCTTACACAGAAATATGACCAACTTTGCTATGGTATACGTGTTTTTCTTACCATAAAGAAATCCATGTTTGTCGGTTAGACTTTAAAAAGAAGGAGTTTAAATGTAACAATTATTTGAGTATCTCTAACATTTATTTGAGTTAGTAAAATGTTCTGTCATTTGTGAGCAGATTTTAAAAACATTTTCTATGTCTGTGGAATACCAGGGAGGAAAATCCAAAAAAAAAAAACTTTTTTGTGTTCTTAGTTACATGACACTGAAATCGAAGTTTAAATATTCCTATTTATATTGCATTTGTGTTAATAAAATTTTCTGTCATTTGTGAGTTGATTTTATAACTTTTATTTCCAAGATTGTGGAATCCTAGGAAATTAAAAAAAAATTCGTGTTCTTAGATAACATGATGTTGAAATCGAAGTTTAGATGTTACCTCTTATATTATTATTTCATGTGTGTTAATCCAATTTTCAGTCATTTGTGAATCGATTTTAAGACATTTTTTCTAAGATTGTGGAATCTCAGGAAAATAAAAAAAAACAATATTTGTGTTCTTAGATAACACGATATTGAAATCGGAGTCGGTTTTATCGTTTCTATCGTTTTTACAGTTGTATTCTACTTATCATTATTTTTTTTTATATGGAAGGCAAACAAGCAGACGGATTTCCTGATGGTAAGAAATTAACGCCGCCTAGTGACACCAAAGATGGTAGTGGTGCGTTGCCAACCTGAGGTCAGTATGTTAGGCCTCGAGCGAAAGTAAGTTTTTCGGCTACCTCACCCTCCGAACCGGAACACGTCATGACGTTATGGCGGCAGGAATAGATAAGGTGGTACCAATCTGAGCGAGTCGCTGCGAAACTCTACCACCTAGTCTGATGTCACGGTGTTAGTGATGATAAGCCTATGCTCGCCTTTTACGAGCTACCTGGCAAGAAAGGCAAATGGTCTATTCTGCAAAGGAGCCCGGACCAACACGGGGCAAGTTATCAAATACAAACATATAAATATGACATTATAATTTGGGATTAACAAGCTTTGCTAGTCGTCAAAGTAGTCGTACGTGATCTCTTCCAATTAAATTTGGTTCTAAAGAAAATGAGCTTTGTTATAGTTGGGGGGAAGGCTTTAGAATTACTTGAACGAAGATCTCAACTCACAAGTGGCTGTTAGCTGTACGAGTCAACTCATTAGTCTTGAGGATGAATTGATGATCATATTGTTGATCATTGTGCTTTAGCTGGGTAAGTCTGTACAAAATGTTTCGTTATTTAACTTAATAGCTCCTTATTTAATTTAAACGTAAATACATACATGTCTCTTACCGGGTAGGCAGAGAGTATCGAGTAACAAACCCCACGATCCTGACAGGGTGTCAGGATCGTGGGGTTTGTTTCAATTGTTTTACCGAAGAATATATTCCATATATTCAAATGCCAGAATTTAATTTGCCCGAATTTTTATTTGCCCGAACGTTTTGATGACCATAATATACTTGTGACATAGTTTTCTTTGGCCTAAAATTAGTTTCCACAATGATACGCGTGCCTTACGTTTGTTATCCATTTTATTAATTGCAATAAAATTATTTAACAGAATATTTAAATTTGTATTTGCAAAGTTTGTAAAATGAATCTAGTATCTAGTACCTCTTTATACGACCAAAGTAGCTTCCGTTGGAATTTAACGTAACGCCTTTGTTCTAAGAAGCGATTAGTTTTCTGGCACTTCGCCGGCCGCACCATCAATGTTTATGATTTTAAACTTAAAACGTCGCGTATTATGAACATTACTCTTTATTTATATGGGATACTCACGATATAACGGATGTGTCCTCTCGTGACCATGGCCTATGCAACTAGGCCGAAATATCGACAAATAAAATAAAGTATATCTTGAGTATCCCATATAAATAATTAAAATCATCAATGTTACAGGTGCGTCGCTATGATCAGGCTGGAATAAAAAGCGTATTGTGCAAGTCTACCGGCTACCCTACCCTCTAGACCGCAACATGATGAAGTCATTATGGTGACAGGAATAGGTAAAGCGTTGAATCCCTTAGTGTTACAGCATAGTACTCTACCACCAGTGGTCTTGTTGACAACATTTATATTATTAAAACTTATATTATATACATATAGTTAATCTGTGCTCGCTTTTTAAGAGCTGCTTGGCAGAGGCAGTTCGACGATTCTAATACACAGAAATACTTAAATATACACCAGAATAAATTTAATAAACACCCAGACCCGGAAATGCAAGCATCTATATGTTTATGACACAAATGCTTGCCCCCGTCGGGAATCGAACCCGAGCCTCGCAGTTGATCGGTGTAGTTAGGCGTGTACGCTAGCTACTCGACCAACGAGGCGACAACGAGATCAAAAAGGGTTGACCAATTTTATTTTATTTTTAATCCTTTATCGATTTCAAATAATCCCTTTGTAAGTTCTAGAAATACATCGAAAATCTTGTTATTATGTAGATGCATCAGAATTATTT
>NJDC01058687.1:5190-18399 GCA_002245475.1 Calephelis virginiensis
TAAGAAACTGAAGAAATGAATTTAAAATTTTAATATGAAAAAGAATTTATTATTACGGAAGACGTGGCAGCATGGCCTAAAGGTCTTAGCCGGCCCCAGAAAGGGGCAAATTAACTTAAAAAAAATTAGGTTGGCGGGAACGGTCAGAGGGGGAAGGCGCGCTTTTCGAGGGTTCCCTCCAATCTTTAAGCTAAAAATGTGTAATATAATGTAAAAATGTATAATTTGTAAATTAATTAAAGTGTAAATATTACTTAGTTGTGTGTAAATGTGATTTAGTAAATAAACTATACTAGTGAAAGACTATTGTAGAGTTTTATCACGACAGAAGAGGCAGAGGCCTGAACAAGAAAGAAATTTGAAGACGAAACTAGAAAAAGACATGAAATATAAATATATGGGTTTATTACATAATATAAGACAAGTATAAAATATAGAGGTAAAAAAAAGAATATTAAAAATACTTTTTGCACTGTCGTAGAAGTTTTGGCGCCAACATGAAAGAAGATGATTTTGGTGTTCAGAATTTTAGTTTTATAATTTGTGTTAAAAATAATCGTAATTCAAGGATGTGACGTACTATAAAACAAATTAACGGAGAAACATAATATGTAAACTTCAAGAAATTAAAACTAAAGACGTATTGAAGGACTCAAATAAGCTTTGTCTTAGTGAAGGAAATGACTTTTAAAAAGGGGAAGACAACATGTTAAGAAACTGAAGAAATGAATTTAAAATTTTAATATGAAAAAGAATTTATTATTACGGAAGACGTGGCAGCATGGCCTAAAGGTCTTAGCCGGCCCCAGAAAGGGGCAAATTAACTTAAAAAAAAATAAAAAAAAACAAAACAATCGTGTTTCTGACATAAATTGTAAAGACTTGTGTACTTTTGGTCTAAGATTGTTCTGAGGCGATTTTAAAGTTCAAGTTTATATTCAAAATTGAATATAAGCTAGATCAATAAATAAAATGATAAATATGGATATGTGCAGGACTTGCCTTTGCCTAAATGCTGATAAAAATATAAATCAATTGCCCGAAGACTTAGAAGAAAAGAAATCATGTTCTGATATTTTATTATTTTGCCTAAATATTCAGGTTTGTTGAATGTTATTTAAAATTTGCATTTAATGCTATTTCTTTTAACTAAGCTAGTCTTTCTCTTCAAGGTCACGACAGATAGTGAAATGAGCACAAATTTATGTGAAAAATGTTATTCAAAAATTGTTTTATTCTACAAATTTAAAATACTTGCAATAAAAAATGACAAATACCTAAAGTCACTGTCTAACGATTATGCCAATATTGAATATGAAATGTATGTACCTAAGTATCTAGATTGTGAAGAACCAAATAGTAATCGAAGTTCTGTGGATTTTGATAATAAATTGAACATAAAACAAGAAATTTGTATTAAAGAACAATCTCCTGAGTGCCCATCAGATGATGAAACTTTAAGTGTCTTACAAAAGGTAAAATATGAAAATAAATTAGAAGAAACTAAGGAAAATGGTGAGTGGAAAATAAGTTTCTCAGGAACAGTGTTACCAACTTCTTAATTAATATAGCCCTAAAGTTAACAATAAATGGCCCTAAATAGCCCTAAGTGTAAAATTAAAATGCCCTGGTGCAATGCCAATGGTATGTCGCAGTTTTAAAAAGTACCCTAAAATATAAAAATTATTTTTATATTTTAGGGTGACTTAACTCTTTTACTTTCAAAGCAATTAGGCATGTCAGTCTCATCTGTCCTATCTTATTTATGTAGTGAGAGAGTGTGAAGCATTACTGCTCTAGGGTAATTTGTGTCAAAAGTAGCGTATTTATAATATATTTAACACTATGATTACTAGTGTGCAGCTTTCTATTTTTATCCTTTTTTGATTTATTCCAGTATCTACTAAGTATTGCTTTTGTTAACTAACATCTATAACAGAAGTATAATATTTTTAAAATTTGCATACTTTAAGGTAAGGTTAAATGCTATTTTGTATTGGGATGTTTACTTTTTATTTAATTTTTGTTTAAAAACAGTATTTTCTCACCATACCTATTACAAATTACAAAGTCCCCACTACTCCAAGAAAGACCAAGTAACTAACTTTTAGTTTTAATTTGAACTATATTGAATAACACCCATTACTATAACTACTGAGTACCCTGAATATAAACATAGCTAATAAGCAAGATATGTTAAGGAATAAACCTCTATTTAAGTAATAATAATAATACCTAAGGATAAGTTTCTTAGTGTTGCCCTGACCATTCATGGTGTAGTTAAAAGAGACCACCGCTAGTGGGAATCTGTTTTTTATGTTTATATTTTTAATATTTTTATTTGTTAAATAAGAAATATTGTAAATGTAAATAAAATAATTATAATAACTATCTTCATGTCCATATCCCCGAAGAGGTAGACAGAAGCACAACTAGGGGACCCACTACTAGCCGAAGACACTAAGTCCCACAGTGTGATAGATGGCATACTATACCTAAGAAAACTTTTCAATGTGGACTATATGGAAGGAGCAGTTATAAATAAAATGTACAATTTAATAATTTATTAGATCTAATAACATACTGGTGACTTAGTATTATTTAATTATAGGGCCCGTTATAAAAAGAAAGAAGAGAAGTGGAACTGTACGTAAAGAATTAGAAAAGAAAACGCAAACATGTGATACATGTGGAGAAGCTGTTACTAATATCAAAAAACATATGAAGTTACATAAACCTATACCAAAGAAGTTACAAATATTTCAGTGTAAATTGTGTGAAAAAACATTTAGAAGTTACAATGCAAGATATAAACACCACAGGAGAGTACATTTGGGAAAAAAGAAACATTGTGATGTTTGTAACAAAGGTAAATATTTCATTTCTATGCCAAATATTGATTTTTTTATACTGACATATAAACATAAAATACAGCAAACATACAAACCAGTCATGTTATTGGCATAAACATTAAAGATGTTGCAGGTGATACATTCATGGTTTGTTGGGATCTTAATTCACAAATACACCAGTTACCTAATACAAAACATGAGAAGGTTTAGTGCCAAAGCAATGAAATTAAGAATATGTAAAACTTTAGAACCAAGCTGAACGATAGCTAGTGAAATAACTTAATTTACTAGATTACTACCATTTGACAATACAAATTACCATTCTCTACAAAGACAATCCATAGGAAACGGCACATTAGACCTAACACCCCAGCCAAAGGACACTGATGCATTTGTAACATCTATTGTGAATATAGGCCCCAATTGTCTCTTAACATCAGGCTCACAGTCGTTCCCTGTCTCATCACGTAAAAAATTGCTTGTGTGAATTTTTGTATACTGGATACTGATAGTGTATATTTTGTATTGTAGATTACATCTTCGTACCTGACAACTACAATTACACTTACTAGCACAAGACAAGAGTGTTAAGGTAGAAACAAACTGAGCCCACATATGCAACATATACAATGCATGATGACGTCTGATTTCCTGTGACTCCCTTGAATGTATATGAAAATGTGTGGCTTAGAAACATACTTATCTTAAGCAACACTATTGTACGACGTTCTCACGTACGTAGAGCCGTCAATCCAGATTGGCGTGGAAAAGGCAGTTTCAGTTCGTTTCTACCCTTAAAGTCTAATCTTATGTTCTTTCTGTAAAATATAGAATTATATACAAAAAAAAATTTAGGAGCGTTAATATTTAGTAATATTGTTCAAGCCATTAAATGCTAGGGTCTGAATCTGAAGATCTTGTATTCAATTATTTTTTTAGCTTTATGTATATCTCGAAAAATAATATTGTTTGACTTGATAATGAATCTTTCTGTACTTCTTAATTTGAACATTTTCATATAAATCTATTGCAGATGTTGGACTCATACCGGTGTTAACATATTTTTGAAAACAACCATCACTTTCTCCAGTGAAAGCTGTACCCCGCCCTTATAATATATATAAAATGAGTATTAGTGTAGGTGGAATTATTTTTTAGCAGTATGACATAAGCGTTATTTAAATCTAGATGCATCATATCAACAGTTGTTTGGATTTGTCGTGTACTGTAAATATTTTACGAAAAAGAAATCTTTTTAACTGAGGGTAAGGTTTTGATGAAACATGCTTCCAATTCAAGGCAAAAATGGCGAGTTTGCAACTGTATGCGTATTCTTTTTAACTAAGAGTTTAGCACTCTTATTCCGATATATACATGCTTAGTCTATATGCGTACTGTTGCTGTACATTATGGCAATGTATATTAACGTCACTACATATTATATAATATTATATAATTATATGTGATTTGTTTTTATTTGCATTCTCGCCTTGTATAATTGTAAAGAAGTGTGGGAAAGGGGGTCGTCGCACTCCCACCCTGACATATTAATCTGTGTCATTTTATTAAATCTAGTCTTACATTTCCCGTTCTTCCCCTCTCATCCTCTCCCTGATCTCATTTTTGCAAGTGCGATCTGTTGCGTATTTCGACCGCGTTAATCCTATTTTCATGCTGTTTCTGACATGCGCAATAATCTCTCTCTCGTTTCCATAAAATAATGCTGGAATAAATATCGAATTATGCAAAGCCAGTCTAGCACTCGACTCAAGACCTCCCTTTGTAACTTACCCAGACGCTCCACACACACACACACACACACACACACTTCCCTGCAAACTCTTCTTTCTATATCAGCGGTTTTATCCCAGCTCAAATTACTACCAATACAATTTTATTAATTTATTTTGGAACTACATCATTTTTTAAAAATCTTATAACCGTTCTGACTCTTGTGGGTTCTCGTGTTTTTTAAATGTATGATATGGCAATACCGTAGTGTCACAGTCAGTAACTACTGGGGTGTTACCATAAGCTCTTGAAATAATATTAATTCTAAGATGCTAATAATTGTCATCGGAGAAAGATTTTATGACGTATGCCATATAGTTGCTTTTAAAAGTGGACATTTAGCAACATACTGCTATAAGTGTACCCTGATATTAAACTCCCCATTCTATCCTTCAGTTTAGTGAGAGCTTGAATCCCTGTTAAGTCATTAACCGGAATTAATAATACTGTTAAATTTAATCTTGAATGAACAACATACATACTCGTATAATTTTTCAGGATGCTAAAATTCAAGTTCGTTGAGGCTTGTTTGTACCAACCCTTACGTAAATGCACTTAAGGGTACACTTTAAGAATGTACCATTTAATATTATTTTCCTATCTTCCAGATTTTGTAAATCTAAAGAGTCATTGGAAGGTGATTCATGATAAGGACTCGTTGCCCCTAGCTTGTACATATTGCAACAAAAGATTTCTAACTCAACATACCTTAAATTTACATCTTGTGATACACACTAAAACACGTCCATATGAATGTGATGTTTGTGGGAAAAGCTTTGGCAGAAATTATGCTATGTTAGTTCACAAGTAAGTTTCAAAATTTAATTTTTAAAATTTTTAAGGCTCTATGGTTTTTCATTTTTTTTTGTATGTTTGTTACACGATTATAAATCGATTTTTATGGTTCTTTTTTAGAAAGGTAGATCATGACTCCAAGGTGGTGGTGGATTTTATCATGATCCGACTATTGGTTTTAAGTTTTTTTTTATTAAGCAGGCTTACCAACAGCTGTTACAATAATCTAATTTACACATATAAAAAATAACAAATAACCGATAATAATAAATAATTGCCTCTGTGGTCTAGCGGTTCAGGCGTTGGACTTGACTGCATGAGGTCCCGGGTTCAAATCCTGGGTCGGGCAACAAAAAGAAAATTTGGGTTTTCCAATTTTCTTATAAAAAAATGTTGCTCGAGATTGGAAATGTGCGATAGGCTTGCCACCTATCACATTGTGGGACTTAGTGTCTTCGGCTAGTCGTGGGTGCCCTGGTTGTACATCTTCCTACCTCTACGGGGATATGGGCGTGAAGATACTTTTTTTACAAATAACCAATTGCACAACTCCTTACAGGTAAAGACATAAAACTCACATATCTATTTTTTTACACTAACAATTAATTTTTATTGATAAATTACCTAATATAATTTTACTATATATTAAAGTTAAAACATTTGATTAAAAAATGACAATAAATATCTACTTAATTAAAACATGCAAAATCATTCACATAATATTTTTTTCTTAATTTTAATTTTTGAATCAGAAAAAACATCAAAGTTACCACAATATTTGTTAACCATTTTACAAATGCGTAGCGCAGGTGAATTAGCGCCAAAAACGGTTCTTCTTAAAGGTGCAGCTAAAAGGGTGACTGGCTTACGTGGTATTTTCCTAGGTACTCTAAAATCGAATCTTCCCAATAATTCAGGATCTATTTTATAATTTATTAATTTTCAAAACAAGTCTACATCAAGCCATTGGCGTCTCTTTTCAAGTGAAATCATATTAAATTTATTTAACTTTACTTTGTAAGAACATTTAGCTGAAATCTTGACATTTAGCTGAAAGAACATTTAGCTGAAACAATATTACAAATGGTTAACAAATCTTTTTTGTATTCTTTCCAATCTTAATGAATGGTTAGAAAAATGTGGGCGCCATACTACGCTACAGTACTCTAATTTACTTATAACAAAACTGTAATAAAGAACCTTCTTAGTGCGAACATTGCGAAATTCCTTACTATTACGTATAATAAATCCCATATTTTTGACCGCCTTATTGGTTACATTTTGTATGTGTGGAATAAATGTCAATTTACTATCTAAAAGTATACCCAAATATTTAATAGAATCCACTTCAGATAGGACAATACCGTTAATAAGAGAAATGGTGTTAGTTTTTTATAGAGTAAATTTCATGTATTTGCATTTTGCTGAATTAAGGCTAATATTGTTATTGCTACACCATTCTGAAAGTCTATTGAAGTCTTCTTGTAAACGGGAAACATCTTCAACTGAGGACACCAGTTTAGTTATTTTTAAATCATCCGCAGAAAATTGAAAGCAACTCGTTACATCATTAGTATAAAAGTTAAAAAATGTTGGTCCTAAATGCAATCCCTGAGGAACACCAGATGAAGACTTATCAAAATTCGATATATAATTGTTAACAACTACACAAAATTCTCTGTTGCTTAAGTACGAACGTATCCATTTTAATAAAGTGCCACTGAGACCATAAGACTTAAGCTTTTTGATCAATATATTATGATCAAGCTTATCAAATGCTTTAGAGAAATCAGTGTATATTGCGTGCATTTCCATACCATTATCCATCGTAGCAGACAAGGATTCAACATAAGTTACTAAATTGCTAAAGTTGATCGAAATTTCGTAAACCCAAACCGACGAGTTGTAAGGAACTTACTATGTAAGTATGGATTTATTAAGGATTCAAATAGCTTAGCAAGTACAGACAATATTGATATAGGCCGATAGTTTGAAACTTGATCTTTAGAGCCATTTTTAAAAACAGGAATTACTTTGGCTAGCTTCCAGGCTGAGGGGAAAACTCCGGTCTGCAGTGATTTACTGTGTATCAAATATAAGGGGACAACAAGATATTTAGAACATTTAACTATAAAAACTGGAGGAATATTATCTGGCCCAGATCCCTTATTAATGTCTAATAATCCCATTGATTTTAAAATTTCGGTCTGATTGACACTTATCTATGAGAAGTTAAATGACGATATTTGTATATCAGTAACATGATTGAAGTCATTACCATAAGACTTAATTTCAAGAGCATATGATTTTAAGAATTGTAGACGAAATAACTCAGAAGCGTGTGTGTGTGTGTGTGAGTACCATCAGAAGCAAAAACATTTCCGTCTGTTATAACTTCAGGGAAACTATTTCTCCATCACGCTTACTTTTAAGATATTACCAAAAGTGTTTTGGTGAAGCTGATATATGATTTTCTATTTTAGAAAAATGCAAGTTATAACAATCCCTTGCATATTTGCTTCAGCGTTTACTTATGAGTAAGTAAGCGTAAGTTATTCTCAACTAGTAGCTCGACCAAGCTTCGCACGGGTACACAGACTTCCTTGTTGTTATACATATAAACTTTCCTTTTTTATTACTTTATTCTTAAAAAATCTATCAAAATCTATTGCATAGTTTTAGTTACCTAAGTATATAGGAACAGACAGAGCAAAGTTACTTTGTCTTATATTATGTGTAGTGATAACGCACTTTTTGTCTGTGTTGAAGACCTTGTTGTCGCCTTATTAATTATAACTCAAAACTACTAGTAAGACGTTCGTTAAAATTTATGTCTCATGGTGGGACCATGGAAACCATTTTTTATTATTCGAAAAAAATCGAATTGCGACGTGATAGGTAATGAAATAGTTGAAGACAATTTTTTCAGTTTTACTGCACTTATTTATCCGCGGTTTTGATGTTATCAAGTCAGTGCTCGCCATTGTTGGGCCCAAGTGACAGATAGGGATTTCTTTTTTTCTAGTTCCTCTAACTTTGTTAGATTCTTTGCTCTGCGAACTTCTCTTTTATGCCAGCTCTCGCTGATGTGCCTCTCGTATCTTCATGCCGCATACTTTATCTTTCATTCACTCTCAGTCTTACTTTCACTTTGTTTATTTTAATTGCGTTGGCCGCGATTCTGCTGCAATATTCTAACACTTTATCTTGTGTATCTTTGTAAATTGTTAGTTTACTTACAGTTTGCCTGTTTACTGGTATGCCTATCTCCTGTTCTAGTTTAAACCTCATTCTGCTGTTTTGTGGACATTCGAGAAGAATATGTGCCACTGTCTCTCTTGTGTCATTGTCACTCGCACATTACAAACCCTGTCTGCATTTGAATCGGTTCAAGTACTCGCCAAACCCTCCTGTCAGACAGGGTTGCCGGTAAATTTATTAACAAAGAAGCCTTGATATTCCAGCTTTGTAAAGTTTTGCTTTATATAGTTTATGTTGTCCGTAGGCAATGTGTATTTCTTATTTATTTAGTTTTGTTTTATGTGATAAGACAGCAAACAAGAACATGGAGGATGGTAAGAGACAACGGGACCTATAGACACCTCATATATTGAAGGTGCGTGGCTGTCCTGTGACCAGGGTGTTATGCCAGCTATTCAATTCTACCGACTAGCATACCCTCTGGACCGGGTCAAGAAATTATCATGGCGGCAGGAATAGGTAGTGGGCTTGTTGGTAATGACATATCTGACCTAAAGTCACCTCTTACGAACTGCCTGACAGAAAAGCAGATGGTGCCCAACTATACAGACCCCAAACAACACGAGACAACTTCGTTTTTTGGCTTACTGTAACATATTTCCTTTCAGGTCCTTAATCTGTGTTTAAACTGATATGTGCCTATTTTTTTCAGGAGACAGGTGCATGATAAGGAAAAGTCTCATTTATGCCAAATTTGTTCTAAAACATTTTTCCAAAAAAACAGTTTACAAGAACATTTAAGGTCAGTTTCTATATATAAAAATCATAAAAGACTTATGTAAGTAAATAATTTAAACAACAATTGGCTGCTGAAACATTTCAATCCTAAAACATTAATCCCAAAACATAAATTTAATGAATCGAAAGCGAGCGTCATTCTTTTTCGTTAACTACTAGTGTTTAGTATAGATCCTAGAAAAAGTTAGATCAATTATGTTAATGTTTTCGTCAACTCAAGTGTTTTCAAAATTTCCTCGCAGACGACGCCACGGGCGTAGGCTAGCTAATTATTTATCCTTGCTAACTTTAGCACTTAGTTAGCAAGGTAAGGTATAACACACACACACACACACACACACCACACACACACACCTAAAGGAGTGTGCTGATACCCATGCTACATCCCATATCTCAGCTCAAAACTTCTTTATTAAGTGATGTTCACCCATTCCTAGTGCGGGTATCAATACCTCCATTCTGATCTTGTGAACATTTTATCAAGAGCAACAAAATTAATTGATTGATTATTATTGTTAATTATTAACAGTCTTTCTTACTTCCTAAGTTTATACATTTAAAAGTTTATAGTATTATAATATGTTGAAGCCGATCTCCAAGACAAGTTTTAATACTGTGACTCCTAATGAACAATACACGAGCACGACAAATCACATTAAGTTTTGCCCGAAGCAAGGTAATGAATAAAATAATATCCTGTACAATTTTGGCCAACTTTAGCCAGACACGCCAACTATAGCAAAATGTTCACATGATCACCACATTCACCGATGAATTCAGATTAATTTTTCAAGCGGCGACCGGACGCCATGTCGAGTAACAGACAATTTTGGTTAATTTCCGATCAAAAACATTTACCAAAGCGACGCCATGACACATCACATAAGGTTAGAATATGTATAATACTGCAAACAAGTTTTTCGTTTGACAGATGGCGTTCCGTGTCGCTAGTGGTTTTAGGCGGCAAATACAAAACAGTCACCCGCCCGGACAGGTCTCGAACCTGTCCCTTACCGAATTGCAACCTCTAGTCCACCGGTAACCGTGAAAGAGTCGCTACCGCTCTCCGTAGGACCGAATCCCGTAAATAAACCTCGAGGTGTCCCATCCCGACCAGGGAACAAATTAATAATCCAACCGCGCCTCCACCGTAAAGAGGGAAAAATTACGTCCTTGGTCAACACGAGATCACCAACCTGAGGGAGTTTGGTCGTATCCGTCCACTTAAGGCGCTGCTGGAGGATGTGCAAGTACTCAAGGGACCAGCGTTTCCAAAAGTCTTGAGCCATCAGTTGCACCATCTTAAACCGAGATACCGTGACACCGTCATAAGGATATTCCGGCAGCGCGTTAAGTGGTTGTCCTATGAGAAAATGAACGGGTGTGAGCGCCTCTAAATCGCTAGGATCCGAACTAACCGGGCACAATGGTCGCGAATTTAAGGTCATTTCAATTTGATAAAAGAGAGTCGCGAGCTCGTCAAAGGTCAAATGGGCCTCACCGGTGACCCGCAATAAGTGGACTTGGCGGACTTGACAGCAGCTTCAAAAATTCCACCCCAATGTGAACATACTGGTGGGCTAAAAATCCATTCAGTGCCCTTCCGAGAGCATGCCGTATCGATATCTACCTGGTTGTCATGGAGAAACTGAGTGACCTCTTTCAAATACCGACTGGCTCCCACAATATTGGTGCCATTGTCCGACCGACTGAGTGATGGCAATCCTCTCCGCGAGACGAACCGATTCAAGCTCGCGAGAAACGAATCCGTTGAGAGGTCACTTACCACCTCCAAGTGTACCGCCTTTAGGCTACGCACAAGGCGGCGTCTCGATAAAATCCCGAACTACCTCTGAAGGATCGCCAGCAAGAAGTTGCATCCGACATGGGCATTCTTGACATGGCGATCCGAGATGAGAAGCTCGACCAACTTCCCCTTCTTGGGGAGTAACAATAGGTGCCGTGCCGTAAATGGAAGGTTGGCATTCCGAAACCGGCCACCGACCCTCAGCACACCGTCCTTATCAATATAGGGATTGAGTCGCGCAACAGCGCCCTTAAGCCGTGAGCGCCTGCTACGCAGCACCTCCATCTCGGAGGAGAAGTACACCGACTGCACTACCCGAACCAATGTCATAAGCGCTTAATTTCGCTCATCCAGAGACAAAATCCGCGTTCGCTGATTCTGATACTGTTCCGCGCGAACCGTAAAATGCAAGCTGTTACCCCGACCAGCTTATCGTACGAACTATACCGATCCAAGAGAGACAGATCCGGTTCTGGCTCTCGATCCGATGTAACTAGTCCAACTTGCACTGAATTAGTCGCCGTGGTGACGCGTGGGCTTGTGGGCCACTGCGATTCAGTACGCGTCAACCACCATGGGCCCCACCACAGTGGGTGGTCCACCAGCTCCGAAGCCCGACCGCGGGGTTCATCTCTCCTGGCACATTTCTCCAGATTAAGGGGATCTCCGATTTCTGTATTTGTGACACCCGATTGGCCACAAACACCTCAAGTTGATGCACCGATACACTCAACCAACACAGGACGGTCTGGCTATCCGTCCACACGTAGATTGTCTCTCTTAAGGACAGTGACCCCTTAAGTAACCGTTTAGTGTGGCCTAATAACTTGGCGAGGAGACCCGCTCCTGACAATTCCAATTTGGCGATGGTTGTCAACGTAGATGAATGGCCGCCTGCCAGCCTGTAAACAAATTCTATTTTTTAATAAAACATTAAGCTAAACATATAAAATACACGTACAACCTTACCTCAGAAGTGCATGTCAACCTGTAGCTATTTTATGTTAAAAATATGTGTTTAAATATTTGGCTGCTCACCGTTGTCTTGTTTATATTTCAATAAACGTATTTACCTAGTTTGGACGGCTTGTATGGTCGTACGCGCAGGCTCGAGCGGGCGCCCCGCCCTTATTCAGTTGCTTCCCAGCGTTCATACGAAGAGCACGCCTTCCACTCTTAGTGACATCATAAAACGTGCTGTTTTTTTTTACCGAAGTATCTGCACCCTGAAAGCCCTCCATCGTCTACAGTCACGCGAGTGCGAATAGGCGCCACCTTACTCTTCGCCATGACCAGTAGCACCTCAACCTCTCCGACAGAGGTGACCGTCCGTAGATACACAGCCGCCGCGTATCCCTGCTCCGATGCGTCTCAAAACCCATATAGGGTAGCCGAGTATCGTCCTGGAGGAACCAGCTTCCTATCCAGAGCGATTCGATTGATGTCCGGGAGTGTCGTGAAGAACGACTCCCATCGACCTCCGACCGACTGGGTCATCCCACTTGTATTCAGTAGACCACAACTTCTGCATAAAATACTTCAAGCCGAAATGATACCGGGGTGATCCATTCGTTTGGATCAAAGGTCCTGGCCATTCTGGAAAGCACGCTCCGTTTCGTCCAGATCTTCTGTGATTCCAATTCTACGCGATAAGAGAACGTGTCCGACACCGGCTGGTTCTGGACCCCCACCACCGATACCATATTCGGATTTTCCGTTCCGTTTTCTCGAATATCTCCCATACATATTACATACATCCTGCTGGTACTCCTCTGGGAGATCAGTCATTACCTCCGGAGTATTCGAGAGCAATTTTCATAGCTCATAACATCCGCCGTGCAGGAGCTAGATCAACTCATCCCGTCGAGCTAATGACTCCTCTATCGTATCTGCCTCGGTGCAGATGTCTTCGAATCTCCTAAATCGCCGCCCCGCGGGGGAAGTTCAACTGATCGCGGTCCGCTA
>NJDC01064806.1:0-14426 GCA_002245475.1 Calephelis virginiensis
AACTTCAGTTCTCGTTGCTACTGTTGGCCAATTTTGAGAATAGGATAACCGGTCATGTCTAGATTTAACATCTCAATCGCAGCTTATCTTTGATAAAATTAAAAAAAATACAGTAAGTACTTGTAACTATTTTTTTTTTTCAGATCCCCGCGTAAATGATTGGCTCTTCATGACATCACCATGGCCTTTGACCATCATCTTGCTGACATATCTATCAAATATAAAGCTAGTGATCCCATTTTATATGCAAAATAGACAGCCTTGCCATCTAAAATTTGTTATAAAGTGGTACAATATATTACAAATCGTTTTAAACAGTACCGTCGCTTGGGGCGTAAGTTGAAACTTTTATGAAATAATAATAAATTATGAGTAGTTTTTCCTGTGAACGGTGAACATTTCAAATGTTTTAATCGTTACTCTGATACTCGAATGCAAACAGAACACAAACATGTGATACAATTAGGCGCCTGCTCACTGAATGAACGAAGTTTTTTCAGAAAATCATTGATGAGAAAGAATAAAAAAACGACGGGTTCCACTCCGGGAGTGCCGACAGAAGTGAAAACTTGAATATTAACGTTGTGCATTTTTTTATTTTGGAATGGTTAGGAAATAATTTTGCATGAATTGCTTTATCACCAGTATGAAAGTACTATCATTTATGTGGTAGAATACAATTTTCATTTATTGCACTATCGTACACAAACATGACAACACGAACATTCGCGCAAGCGCTCTGCGCCGCCTTATGAATCAGGTCACGTGTGCTGACGCGAGTTTAGAAGTTTTTACCTATTCCAAAAAAAAGTGCGCAACGCCGCTAAAGAAGTTTTCACTTCAATAATCGTTTTATTACATATTTTGCTTTTTTTTAAACTGGATTTTTTCAATTGCATTTAGTATGCGGTATATATGCCCAGGGCACTGTTAATGCTTAAGCCGGCCCTGGCTTGTATCAGAATAAGAAAAAACTTAACTGACGTGGACGATACAAGTGATAGATGCACGCGTCGATTTATAAACTACCACCGGATCGAAATCGCGGCCACACACTGAAAAGATCCAGCGAAAGAAACTCAGCGGGCTAGTCTTTTTTCAAAAGTAATCGGAACATGATAAACTAGAAAATAAAACACAAATTACAATCTAATTTTACGTATGTACAACATAAATAAAAAATGTAGTTTCCAAATTGCAGAGCAAGCCTAAAGCGTCTATTTATATTACTGATTATGTTTGTCTTCCACGAGAAATAGTCTGATATTCTATAATAGCATTTTTACATAACTTTGTTTTTATACATTTTTAAACCTTATATAAAGGTCGATTGGGCCGCTTATTGTAGGAACGTTACTTTGATCCGAAAAAGATTTCCTAACTTTATGAAGACGAGTTTTGTACATTGGGCACACTAAAAATTTTGCGCTTCTAGCCAATCAAAACTATTTTAATTTCGAATGTTATATTTTTAAAACATTGCAACCTTCTTAGTAATAATAAAACAATTGGTGGGAAATAATTTGTCAATTGTTTTTGAAACTTCTTTAGAATCTGTACGGGTTTCGACCGTACATTGATCAGGTGCCTAAGCATAATGCAGCATCAGCAGTTTGGTGTCTCGGCCACCGACCGCGACTCACATAATTTTCATACTTTTCATCAGTTCGTATCAGACCTCCGCATTGGGCGTTCTTATCAAATCAATATCATAATCAATATCTTGACTATGAGTTGGATCTTGATCCAATCATATTAATCATTTGCGTCACTCGTCTAGCCTCTATTGTAATAAATCAGTACTAATCAATCAAATATCACTTAATCATTTTATTATAGTTTTAAAATAAATCAATAACACCGGCACACAAAAAAATTAAGTAGAATGTGCACAAGCGGCACACACGCGGTTAACTCAGGGACTGCCAGATGGTTCTGTTTCCCACCGTCACCACGTGGAGGTGCCTTGGTTGCAGGCACAAGCAATTAAATAAAAAGTCAAAAAATTACTTTTTTCGGAACTTTGGAGGGTTTATGTGATTTTTTTACATTTAAAATGGCTCGTGGTCTTAATAAAGTTTCGATTTATATTCAGCAGATCGAAGTACATGAAAATCAGGCTTAGTTTAGTTCCAAAAAAATTTTTTATCATTAAAACTGCCAATTTTCATCATTTTTACGGTTTCTCGAAGTTTTCTCGAAATTTTGAGGGTGTAGGGGTCAAACTGACCTCGAATTCGGATTCAGCGGACCGTATCCGTAGGTAGGTCCAGTCAAATGCACATTCTACATAATTTTTTTTGTGTGCCGGTGTAATCAGTGTTTAAGTCATAAGTGTTGGTATCATAGAACTTTAGTCCCGAAAATTATAGTTATTTCAATAATCAAAAGTCTGTAGGACGCTTACGAAAGCCCCTGCATTCTTTATGGTCATTCGAGCCGGATTTAAACCAGCTACCTATGGATACACAGTCCACTACTTACACAATAGAATATCACAGGGACTAAACACCTCATCAATTTAGCTGCCAGAAAGAAAAAAAAACATGCAAAGATTGAATCCTGGAGATTTTATTATATGTATCACTAAGACGAGCCAAGTTATTTTTTGAAACGATGTGAGATTTGTACAGCCTGGGGGCAGGCGCATCAGTTGCGTTAAGCTTTGCCCCTAAGCCCTAATGTCCTAGTCAAAACAAAAGGTGTTCATTTTAAGGAAGTGAAATGTAGACTAAAAGCAGAGTATCAGTGTCAGTGTGTAATGTGTGAACTTCGGTGCAAGTAGAATGTGGCAATATGGACGTTAAAAAAAGCCTACGCGTGTGCAGGTTACAACTGTAATTAATCATTACGTCATAACTGACAATTAACACATAATTATTTTATCATTTAGATATAAGACAGAATTGCTAATCACCTTGTACCACCTCACATCAGTACTCCTCTGCAACCTGCTTTTCGCGCATCATACTAATTCATATCATATCACTTATCAGCGGTTATTTGCCATTTTCTGGCCCCGCAGTATGTACGGGCTTCGACCGTACATTGATCAGATGCTTAAGCATAATGCAGCATCAGCAGTTTGGTGTCGCGGCCACCGACCGCAACTCAAATAATTTTCATACTTTTCATCAGTTCGTATCAGACCTCCGCATCGGGCGTTCTCATCAAATCAATATCATAATCAATATCCAATGATATTAATCATTCGCGACGCTCGTCTAGCCTCTATTTAATCAATCAGTACTAAACAATCAAATATCATATAATCGCTTTATTTTAGTTTTAAGATAAATCAATAATCAGTGCTTAAGTCATAAGTGTTGGTATCATAGAACTTGAGTCCCGAAAAGTATAGTTATTTCAATCATCACTTAATTATCATAATCATCATCAAAAGTCTGTAAGACGCTTACGAAAGACCCTACAGCAGCGGTCGGCAACCTGTTGGCAGGCAAGGGCCACAAGGCGGTAAAATAAACTAAAGGTGGGCCACACTTGTAATGTTTACCCTAGAAGCCAAATATAACTACGTATAATTGGTCATGTCCCATAGAAAAAATGAAACTGAGCAGAGAGAAGCGCGTTCTTAAGGCTGAATCTACACTACGCGCCATATATTATACAGTCAAGCGCGGAACGTTCATGAATTTATGCTGATATTTATAACTTATTTTCGAGACATTCACTGGCCGCAAGTAAGACGTCGGCGGGCCGCACGCGGCCCTCGGGCCGCAGGTTGCCGACCGCTGCCCTACAGAATCGTGGTGATATCAAAACAAATATACATATAAATATATTGGAAATGTGTCCCGATCCCGTTAAGGGGGTGTAGATGAGGTCACTAGCTAACTAATTACCCATGAGTATGCGCGGAAAAAGTGAACCAATCACGAGTTATATTTTTTTTTCCTTTTTTTAAAAAAATAGCGTAATACAACGTTCAAAACAAGATTTGGAAAAAACACGATGGATGTCCGGCACATTTTAGAATTACCGTGAGACAGTGGTTAAATGCAAATTTTCCTGACCGGTGGATAGGTACAGGAGGACCGATCCCTTGGCCGGCAAGATCCCCAGACCCATGCCCATAGACTATTACGTTTGGGGGCTTATGAAAAGTTTAGTCTACGACATTTCTCCTGTCTCTTCAATAGAAGAGCTAAGAAGCCGTATTGTAAGTGCAGCAGAACTAATAAAAAATAATTTGTCAAGTGCTGTATTGAAAACTAGTCTTAGGAAGAGAATGCGTATTTGCATTAGGAATAGAGGATCTCACTTTGAAAATGAGCTGTAAATCAATTTAAGGCAACGCTAGATCTAGTGTTCTAATTGATTTACAGCTATAAAATGTTTGCACTGATTAAAATGAAAATTTCAAATTCAAGGTTCATTTCCTGTTTATGTTTATTAATCTTTATTACAATTATTATGTAACTTTTTGTGTAAATGTTGTATCTTGTTGGATAGCTAATAATGTGTAGATGTTTTTAAAATGTTCTGCCGTCCAAGTACATTGGTGACTTTTTGAAAAAAATTACACTTTATTCCAAACAACATTGTAAAAATCATAAAAAAAATGTAGAGTTTTCTATCTCTTATTTCAAAACTATGAATGTTTTTATTTATTTTATTGTTTTAATAATGTACTGGAGTAAGCTGTAACTGGATAATAACTAATTATACTAAAATACGCCGTAGTTTTTTTTTAAAATCTTGTTTTGAAAGTTGTATTTTTTTTAAAAAAATATAACTCGTGATTGGTTCACTTTTTCCGCGCATACTCATGGGTAATTAGTTAGCTAGTGACCTCATCTACACCCCCTTAACCGGATCGGGACACATTTCCAATAAGCCTGTATATTCATCTCATTCTTTTGTCGATTTGCTGAAGTTGTGTGTGTGAATAGCACACACACCTTTTTTTTTTATCACACATCAAAGTTTTACGTACGCAACGAAAATGAAATTTCGAAGGTCGAAAATATTTTAGAGCGATGATTTTTATGATTTTAAAAGTTCTCTTTCACCGCAAAACTGTGCCGCTTGCTGCTTGAATGCTTTTGGGACATAAGCACCTTGTTTGAGCACCGTGAGGCGATGGTTTGCTGAATTTGAGAGAGGTCGAGTTTCTTTACATGACGAATTTCGTACTGTTAAGCGGTTAATTGAAAAAAAACTGAGTATAACCTATGAAACTATTCGAGGACTATTGGGTATTAGTATGAACCAATTTCAGAAAGTTTTACACTACGAATTAAAAGTTTGGAAACTTGTTGAAGTTGGATACCTCATGAACTGACATCGTAGCAGAAACTCACAAATGCTACATTCTAATGCTGTTTATGACATTGTCACTGTTGTCATTGTTGTTGTTGTTGTATTTTGAACTTGAAGAAATCAGCAATCTTGTGAATGTGTGTTTGAAGATGAGAACAGGCCAACAAAAGTGAAATAAGCGAGAAACGTTAGTAAAAAAATTATCGCGTTTTTTTCTCAACTATGGGTCCCATCTGTACAATTTCATTTGAAGATCAAAAGAGTGTTAATGCTGAGTGGTATTCTACCATTTGTTTATTCAAGCTGTTAAAAAAAGTTCGCGAAAGACGACCCAAAACCTGCATTTTCCTACACCAAGATAACGCTTTTTTGCACACGGCCAACAAAACAAAGTCATTTTTAGATACCAAAAAAGTACGTCTTGTCACTCATCCTGCGCATAGCCCCGCCCTAGCACCCTGTGATTTCTGTATTTTTACCAAAATCAAAGATTTGATGAGAGGTTTTACTTTTACCAAATCCGAAGATGCAGTGATAACGTTCAATCAGCACGTAGAAAGCATGCGTTCAGATCTGTGGTCCTCCTGTTTTAAAAAATGGTTCAATCGCATGAAAAAATAGTTAAAATGTAAAGGAGGTTATTTTGAAAAGCAATAAACATAATGTTTTGGTCATAACATGTTGTTAGTTACGCTTAACTTATATGGTGACCTACAAGTAGTGTTAGATTATTTTTATTTCTCGTATTTACATCGTGAATATCACACTTTTTTTGTAAACATACACATTTTTTTAACATACATTATACTCTAATAATTTATATATTGAAAATTTAAGATAAAAATGTTTTTTAACATTTCTCGAAGGGAATCCCTTACATTAAGATTATAAATATACTAATAAATAAATATAAGATTTTATAAAAGTTCTTTACTATTTATATTTGCAGATATCTTCAAGGATACTCGCCACTATCGGTGGAAGTGACGGGCTCTCCCCTTCGCCAGGTACCGGGACTGTGGGTACACTTTCGCATACTTCCACTGCCCCGGCGGCGCTGAATCTCACGATCCCCTTCAGGCAGTCCTTCTCAACAGGAGGCCGTAAATCGTCATAAGTGGTGGACAGAGACACGGCGTATATTGGAATAAGAACAGAGTAATTAATCGCAAATTGTATTTTACAGCTACTAACATCAGGTTGGACGACTACTTACTCTTTTTGGTGTACATTACCTGATTATTCAATGGATCCTGAAGCTTTAAGAATGTTGAAGTTCTTGTGGTGGACAATGGTAATTAAGTTCTTAGAACTACTGGAAACTATTTTCTTTATAATAAGAAAAAAGGATAATCAAGCATCTTTCCTGCATATTTACCACCATATCACTTCTGCAATACTGATATGGGTGGTAGTTAAATACTACGGAGGTAAGTTGTTTGAAGAGTTCTTACGAGTTTATGTTGCACCTTTGTGACCATATGCTTATCTGTAATGTAAATAAATAAAAAAAAAAGAAACTCTCTTAACATAAGAAGTATACTAGGAAAGATTTGCCCGTGTTGGTCCAATGCTGCTTTCTCTCTAAACTCGTTTGGTTGGTTGGTTTTTAGTTTTAACATTATCATGATAGCCTCGATTTGGTGGTGGGAATTCCCTGACTTTGTGACGGTGGCATTATTTACTCCTATCACCATAACTGACTCGTGACTCTTTCTTTGACTCGTGTTCTGTTATAGAGGGTGTTAAATAATTTGTTAAAGGCTTAAAGCTCTTATAATGAGTTTACGGCTTGTCAAGTTTACTATACTTACTACCATCCTTGTAAATTATTTGTATGAAAATTTTGAACAGCGCCTCTATAGGTAACTAAGAGAATCACATTTTTGACCAAAAGTGTCTCAGATTTCGACACGTAACTTACAGAACGTTATCTATACCAACTCATGGTTAGAACTCAGTTTTCGAAACGCCGAGCAGTGCGTCAATACACGATAATGCACAAACAACAACTTCTCAATTAATTTAGGATTAATTTATCAATTAATCGCCTCTGTGGTTTAGTGGTTCGACGTCGGACTCTACTTCTTGAGGTCCCCGGTTCATTCCTCGCGACGGGGAACAAAAAGAGTGGTGAAAATGTGTATTTTCGATTTTCTAATAAAAAGTAACATTGCCCGGGATTTGTTATGTACCCGGTTGGCGATAAGCTTGCACACCTATCACACTGTCGGACATAGTGTCTTCGACTAGTAGTGGATACCCTGGTTGTGGCTCTGTCTACGTGTTCGTGGATATGGGCGTGAAGATACTTTTTTAATTAGTATAGGACAACCTTTGAATCATCACCTACTTGACCAAGAAGGAAATATTAAAATCGTTTCTGTTTTGAACGCACAAAGATAAAAAATACAAAGTAGTAAATATAGAGTCAGTAAAAATGACAATTTGTTTTCAGGAGGGGTTATATCTTTTCCTCCGTTGTTAAACAATTCAGTGCACGTTATAATGTACACATATTATTTACTGTCTTTAGAGGGAAGCCCCGGACTGAAAGCTTATTTAATTAAGTATAAAAAGTGGCTGACGATTTTACAAATGGTAAGTTTATCTATAGATTAAAATTAAATGTTTTCAATAACTCCCGCCAAAACCTACTTAATAAAGATATTATTATAAACTAGCAGCCCGCCCCTGCTTCGCTCGGGTATAAAATGTACATATAAACCTTCCTCTTCAATCACTTTATCTATTAAGAAAAACCGCATCAAAATCCGTTTTAAAGATTTAAGCATACAAAGGGACAGAGGTAGCGACTTTGTTTTATACTATGTAGTGATAGTGTCTATACTCTATGATGATTTCATCATTAACAGGAGACCCGCTAACTTATTTGCTACCTATAATAATAATATGAATATCTCTAGACTAGTGCACAAATTTAATCTAACCTCACAATAAGCAAATTATATACATGAGTTAGTGAACGATTCTAATCATATAAATACTTAATTAGTTAGCATAATAAATTTAATAAGACCCGGAAATGCAGACATCTAAGTTTATCACACAAATGCCTGCCCCCGTCGGTCGAACCCAAGCCTCGCTGATGGTCGGTGGAGTTTGGCATACACGCTAACCTCTTAACCAACAAGGCGGTCAATAAGTCTGATATACTTATAAGAAATACCGTTATTGGTGTTATAATTTGACGTGTCCGTGTGAAAAGTGAAAACTAAAGTTATCGAGATGCTCCATAACCAAAACTTATGGACAGATTTTATCAAAGGTTTTTAAAAATAATTTTGTGATTGTTTCAGATACAATTCGGGATTATGATTCTCTACTCGATTGTACATTGTTTTATACCTGGTTGTACGCCTCCTTTCAAATTTGGCATAATTTTTGTTCCACATGTCATGTATATTACCTACATGTTCAGTGATTTTTTCAAGAAAAATTATACAACGAAACAACAGTATAATCAAAATGGTCAAACGTCAAACCAACAGAGGATGGTTTTAAACATCAATCAATTTAAGCAATTATGAACCAATAATAAATAGTAATCAAATATTCAAAACTCCTTTAGATTAACTCCTGAAGCAAACAAACCCGTTGATAATTATTTAGAAACTAGCTGTCCCGGCAGGCGTTGTTCTGCTACTTTTTTTTAATGGGGTTAGTAAAAATGAATGTTCCTGAGATATTGTATATATTCATATTCCTACTCAATATGCTCACAAAATTTCATGAGAATCGGTCAAGCCGTGTCGGAGGAGTTCAATCACGCACACCATGACACGAGAACTTTATATATAAGATATGATTACACGTTTTTATTTAATTTACAATGTATGGTAGGTATGTTTCTCCGGGTATAATTTCGCAAGCTAATTTTAAAGCAACTATTCCTAACAAATTGAGCTGGTTATCAGCATACACAATTAAGTTTAACGACAAAAACAGTTTATCTTTATTTACTAATGTTAATTACTTCCATACTTCACTTTTTAGTGGCGGAGGCATTATTTATAAATCTATATCTCACCAAAACATTTCATGTACCTAAAATGTTGCCAAGACAACCACATAAGGTTTGCCCTGTGAAAACACATTATTACTGATGCGTCGAATTTGTGTAATTAGGGTCGTTAGAGTTAGGCCGTGTAGATTCAGCAGCTTGGCTCTACATGAGAACTAATATATTTTTACAGGGCAAACCTTATGTGGTCGCCTTGGCAACATTTTAGGTACATGAAATGTTTTGGTGAGATATAGATTAATAAATAATGCCTCCGCCACTAAAAAGTGAAGTATGGAAGTACTTAACATTAGTAAATAAAGGTAAACTGTTTTTGTCGTTAAACTTAATTGTGTATGCTAATAACCAGCTCAATTTGTTAGGAATAGTTGCTTTGGAAATGTTTAATGTTTGATTTCAGTTCTTTTTATAAGTTGCTAAGTAGTATTTTCAGTATTTTTTTTTTCTTTTGTTGAGGTTTATTTCTTGCAGATCAATAGTTCCGGTTTTTATATCTCATTATCCGTTATTAGTTTATCTGGAAGCACGGTAGAGTTTTTTGTATTCTGAACTTTGTTTACCGATATACCAAATTAAAACTTTCTAGCACTTCGGGAAGTCCCCTAACATTTTGAAGTAGCCCGGATTGGTAGCACCGCCTTACCTATTCCTGCCGCCATAACGTCATGACCCTCGTTCGGAGGGTAAGGTAGCCGGTAAACTTACTTTTGCTCGAGGCCTAACATCCCGACCTCAGGTTCGCAACGCACCATTACCACCTTTGATGTCTCTAGGCAGCCTGAATTTCTTACCATCATGAAATACGTCTGCTTGTTTACCTTCGTATATCGAACGTAAACCGTATTCGTATCGAAGATTCGTACCTTCGTATATCATAAAAAAAGTCTCAAACAAACTTTAACCCTCCCATTTTAGGAGATGGGGGGGTGAACGTCATAAGTTTATGAATTTTTTGTTGGTTGTATACTAAGCTTAGATTACATCCCAAATTTCAGCTACCAAGCACTTCAGGAAGTAGCTAAACATTTTGATGATCATTTAGTGTGTCAGTGTATCAGTGAGTCAGTCAGTCAGTGAGTGTCAGTGACGAAATCAGTGTATTTTAGGTATCAATACAATTGAATTAGTCTATTATTGATACCATATTCTGAGAATATGAACTATTTGGAACATCGGAAACTAACTCTAGGAGGGCTCAAAATAACTACAAAAGAGAGAAAAAGTAGGTACCCTTGCGCTACCCTTCGCTCTTCTTGGCGGGGGAATTACTATGCTCCCAGATCAATTACTTGAAAAAGTTCAGTAATAGCCAAAGTACCAATTGAAATGAGAACACTACGAAAAATCTGTGATGTGGCGCTCACGGACCGCGTTCGTAATAGTGAGATTCGAGTAAGAGTGTGAATGAAAGAAAGTGTTGGTGTTAAAATGAGAAAGGGCATGCTTAACTGGTTCGGGCATCTGGAAAGAATGGCACATGAACAATTAACAAAGCAGATATACAATGCGAATGCGGATGGATGTGGGTACCCGGGGAGACGTAGGTAGACATTCTACAATAAAATTGCTCGGATATCATCCGAGGGTGGTGTCAAGAATCTCCGAAACTGGCGTGTTTGTATAAAAAGGCTAATGACAGTGAATGAAGCCAAAAAGGTCTACAATGGTCGTAAGATTTGGCACTCGATACTCACTGCCGACGCCGCAAGGGACTTGGCGTGAAGATATGTATGTAATACAATCATATTATTTGCTTACTTAGGGGTTAGATCAATTTGTGCAATTTGTCCATATTTTTTATAAAACTTGAAATATAGAAAAAGAACAATGCTAAACAATGGTAAATCATAACTTGCAGACGCATAATGGATAAATTTGAACACTTCGATATACTGAAGGATGAATAAGGCTATTTGAAACTCACTAAGTTGCAAAAAACCAACTTCGATTTCAATATTTTCTCGTCTTGACCAAAAATTGAGTGTTTTCCTCGATTTCTAAGAAATTCCATTATCAAATCCAGGCTTGGTAGAAGAGAGACTACCTGCGAAGTCCGCTGTTTTTAAATAAAAAGTAATATTTGTAATCACATTCTCTTTTGTAGATGTCAGTTAAAAGTGGTTAATATTCGTAAATATAGTTGCAGAATCAAACAAATTTAGGTTTTTCTTTTTTTAAAATTGAGATTTATTTACGTTTTGAAAAATCGAGTGCGTGGACAGCACTACAAAAAAAGCAAGTATAATTATTTATAAACTTGACATATTACACTAAAGGCTGTTTTTTTTATCTCAGAAACTGAATTGACAGATGTAAATGTCAAGTTTACAAATAATGATACCCGTTTTTTTACAACGCTGTTCTATTATAGCGATTTTTCCAAAAATGTAAACTAGCGTTAATTATCGAAGAATGAAAAACAAAATTTGTTTAATACCACAAACCTAAATTTATTAGCAACTTTTAACTGATATCAGAAAAAATAACGTTATTTCAAAAGCTATCGTTTTTTGAAGATAGCGTACTTTCGAGGGATGGAATAAATAATAATGAATAATAAATAAATAAATATTCCTGGACAAGTTACCCAAATTTAATCTAACCCCAAAGTAAGCAAATTATATGCTTGTGTTATGGGCGTTATTCAACGATGATAATACATAAAAATACTTAAATAAATACCGTAATAAATTTAATAGACACCCAGACCCGGAAATGAAGACATCTAATTATCATCACATAAATGCCTGCCCCCGTCGGAAATCGAACGCGAGCCTCGCAAATGGTCGGCGTAGTTAGGTGTGTACGCTACCCACTCGAGCAACGAAGCAGAGGTGGAAGAGGAGAATGAAACCACCATTGCTACCAAGTCTAAATGGAATCGAATGGAAATCGAAGAAAATTTTCTATTTTTGGTTTAATTGTATTGAAATCTTAGTCAGTTTTTTGCAATTTACAGAGTTGTAAGTTATGCCTTTCGTCTTTCAATGTATTGAAATGGTCAAATACGTCCATTGTGCCTGTTGTGTGCATGTTGTCAATTGCCTACTGTTATTTTATTGTATTAAGTTCTTCTTCTTCTTTTATAAATATGGCTTTCAATCGTTTTTCACGACTACTTTGCCAATGTCAAGTTAGTTAATTCTTATACAGTCATTAGTCATAGTCACTATGTACAAAGTCATATCAGGTCAGGGTCTTGAGTAAAGCGGTGATACGTTACTCAAGCTCATCTAGTGAGTTTTGACGGCAACGAGGAAATAGACGATACACTAATTTCTTTATGATTATTTCATTTGTGCACTTTCCCTCATCTAATTCCCACCTAAATTAACCAATTTCACTCAAAATAAACACGTAATTCAATAATAATGAAAAAATTACGACCACCTTCATTCACAATAGCGCCAAAACTCCCCGTTATATTAAATTTGGTAATTTTGATTCTATTGCATTTTTATTTCAGTATGTTGCATCATGCTTTAAGTAAAAAAAAATAACTCGGGGGGCCAGTACTAATTAATCAAATTGAATTAGCTCTAAAAAAAGCAAATTATATGCTTGTATTAATGGTACTAATTATGGTATACAGGAATTATATTAATACATAGAAAAACTTACGTACGTATAGCTATAATTTAGTCTAAGTATTTAGACTTGCCTAACACCTCCGCCACGCAGTGACGCACCTCCAACATATTTTGTGTCTACAGGCTGCTGTTATCTCTTACCATCGGGGGAGTCGCATTTTACTGTGTTTTGCCATAAAAAAGTATAGTCTGTTTTGTAAAACAAAAATAAGACTTTTAAAATAATGAATACGAAGTTTTTTTGGAAAAGGCCATCATTAGGTAACTCTAAAGCGATGGAAGGACTGTATAGCCCATGCCTTGAAAACTTAAGACAAAGGGACGACACTATATTTTATCAATCGCAAAAAACTTACAACATTGGTATTGTAATTTAGTCTCTGAGAATGAAAAACAGGATATAGTACAAGTACATATTTGGCATTCACGTTGTTAAAGGGAGAGCTTGTCCACAAAGAGCGTTTTACGAGCGAAGTCGAGATTCTTTAGCTACATAGGACCCGTCCAGTGTCCAGTGGTACGTCGCATTTCCTAATTGCTGCGTCCACACTCCCGAACTATACGAGTGTCTGTGTCGTATTTAGTTCAAAATTGAGCGTACATCGATGCGGAACTTTTTATTTTTTATTAATTAAATAAAAAAGAGTAGCTATAGAATAGACCAACTATTTAATTAACTTACAAATTGTACTTGTAATGCGTCTTTATAATTCTATAAATAAATAATAATGTACTTACCTACGGTGATATGGAATTTGTAGAACTTGTTTATAAATTTAAATGAAGTAATACTTATACCGTTTTAATATTTATATTTTATGAAGAATTTGTTGCTCTAAGTTATTGCCTTTCTCATTGTTTAGGACATTTCCACCGACGGTATAGATGCAACAATACAACCGCTGCATTCGAATAAATAGGCCAGGAACTTAAGACTGTATCAGCGTAGCTACGCGCGTTAAACGCCCTTTATGGACAGGCTGTTAAACAAAATGTTTTAACCCAAGTACGTCAAACCACAACACTAAGAACATATTATTGTGGTCACATGTCGGTAATTATACTAGACCTAAATTGCGGAACGAATGCTTAATAACTTAAGTAATAACTATTAGCGGAATTTAATGAAATATTACTTTTTCTTGACAAGGAAAATGAAATTCATAATTGTATTTGTACATGTTGGAAAATGAAGAACAAACCTTATGGAAAAACCATATTACAATCGTAAAAAGCGTACTGTAATTATTTGGTAGGTATGTAGAATGATGAGATGTATATAGAAATATAATTGACATACAGAGGTATGTCATCTATATTTTTTATACGTACGTATATAAAATGAATGTCAATTTACAACATACCATAGTTTTTGGTAAATTCACCATTTACCAAAAAAAATCAAGCCCGTATCCCCTTAGGAGTAGGCAGAGGTATAATCAGGTCACGCTCGATCAGCTAAATCAGCTAAATCCAACAATGTGATAGGTGGCAAATCCTGTGCCAAT
>NJDC01064806.1:22515-36897 GCA_002245475.1 Calephelis virginiensis
ATATATAAAATTCTCGTGTCACGGTGTACGTGATTAAACTCCACCGAAACGGCTTGACCGATCCTCGTGAAATTTTGTGAGCATATTGAGTAGGTCTGAGAATCGGCCAACATCTATTGTTTGTAACCCTAAGTGATGAATGTGAATCACCGCAAAAAAATAGCTGAACAACGTCTGCCGGGTCAGATAGAAAACTATAAAGATGCATTGTCAACTGGCTGGGATGTTATGCGCTTTGCGTAAATTGGCCAGATAATAGGATGAAACCGGTTTTATAGCAAATTTAGTATATCAGAAAATGTATCAAAAGTGGGTTGCCTGAAAAAATCCTGGACATTTTTTATATTTTTTTAAAATGTTTTTTATTCATTAATTGGTGCAATATTAAGATTTTATCCCGACTAAAAGTAGGAATAAGACGGAGTTGCAGAAGTTGGGTTGCTTGTTGTTTATCTGGATTGACAGGTAACAGATAATTGTCGATGTTAGTTACTTTCACGGGATCGGATAATAGGAAAAAATATATATCAACATATGTGAAGTTTCATTACAATTTTTACAACGTTTATTACAATTTAAGTGGATTTATAGGGTTACCTGAAAAAAAATTGAAATGTTTTAAAAACATTTTTTTTAAATAATCAAAAATATTCGGTCCAGGATTTTTTCAGGCAACCCGTTTTTAATATATTTTCTGACTACTAAATTTGCTATAAAACCAGTTTTATCCTATTATCAACTCAGTGTAGGTCGACCTAACTTCGAATTTCAAACTATCATTGTATATTCGAGACGAACAATACTGGCACTGATAGATGAATCTTGTGGTAGAGCTATATTATTAACTATTTGAATAGTAATAGTAATATTGATAGTCAATTTTCATGAGTAGGTATTATTTTTTTAATATTAATGTCCGGAAAACCAAAGGAATATACTTACCACGGAATGTAAAAAATACGTACAGGTAATTTTAAGTGCAATAATACTACACCGATCAATAAACTTAAAGTTTTTAACATGTTTTTTGACGTAAGGAAGGCCGACATTACAGTCTTGCCTAATAAAATTCATCCAATAGAAATACTGGTGGCATATACTGTATACATATCTATATATATTGCAATTGTCAAGAAATCCACTAGGTAAAAGCGAAGAAACGTATTAAATATTTCTCTACAAAGTAGTTGTAAGCTGTCGTATTCTTAACTGCCAATCAATGCAAACACATGCATGATAAGCGTGTGTATACAAATAAACTGAAAAACAAGGAATCACGAAACAATTTCACAAAACTAGTGGTCGCCCATTGGTCGAAATTCGACCATAATAAATTTTAATATCTTGTAGATAAGAAAGCCATCTTCATTTCTCAAGACGAACTACTTTGTTTCCAAGCTTTTTAGTGCGCCATCTGATATTTTATCATTATCATCAATATATTTGTTTGTGTGTGTCATATGCATGGTAGTGTGGGTAATGCTTTATTTATTGATTTAATGTACTTTATAAGCTTTATTATTGAAAAATATTAGCGTTCTGCACTTTTCCCACACATAAACTATAATTGTGCCAGATTTTATGTTTCTGCGACCGCGCAATTTTCGTAAAAAGAGGTCCAAAGTTTTGGCATCACGTATTAACATATAGATTATTGATTGTTTTAGAACAATAGAAGTTACGAAGCTTCGACTTCGGTTGCGATAAGTCGGAACTTTCGGATGTTTTAATACCTTCGATTATGCTTTCGTGTCCGACATTTTTAATCGGAGGTAGAATTATAGTAAATACCTTTATAGCATTTATCAACATTACACAAAATTCATGGATGTCGCGTCCAGAAACTACGGCTGACAAGTACCCGTTTACTGCTTTTGGAATCAATTAACTTGATTCAATTGTCTAACGGTAATCGAAAACATATTCAGAATCCGAATCAGAAAAAACTTTATTCAGGTGAACCATAGATACAAAATACAAATGGTACTTGTGCGCGTCGACATTTTTTTTAAACTACCACCAGATTTGAAACGCGGCTACACACTGAGAAGATCCGGAGAAAAAACTAAAAAACTTACCTGCTCCAAAAAAGAGGGTTATCAATTTGACCATATATAAATTTTCTATGTTTGTTACGCGATTACTCGGGCAAAAATGAACAGTTTTTGATGGTTTTTTTTTTCGATTAGGTTAAGATTCCGAGGTGGTTCCATATAAATTTCATTAATATCCGACAAATGATTTTTCAGTCATACTTTTCTAATATTACTAAAATTAATTTATTGTGATGCGTCGTCGTTCCTCGGATGAAAAATTATGCATTAACTAACCGACAGCGTAGTACCTCAAGTTAAAACTCTTTCTGAAACTGAACTCTTCGTTGGTCGAGGGGCTAGCGTACAAGCCTAACCACGAAACTCGAGATCGACTCCCGATGGGGGCAGGCATTTGCAATATTAATTAAGTGATCTTTGGCTGTGGTTACCGCAACGTACCTGGATCAATATTTTCAAAGTCCCCCATGTTAATGTTTCTGGTGACTGGTTCAACTGAACCTTGAGAAAAGTTTCCGGGGAAGTCTTCACTACCAGGTGACGTAAACAGTTGATGTTGACCTGATAATGATGCTTGAATTGTGAAAATGACACTTTTTATTTACACATATTACAAAACTTTCTCTCAAAATGGTGATAATTTTGTTGCGCATTTACTAAACTAATATTAAGTTATCGCTATCTTCTTTCAACGAAAGTAATAGAAAGAAACAAAACACTTTTAGTGCTCTCAAATTAGACCACACGACATTTCTATATATTATGTTGAATCTCTCACTGCGAAAACTTTAATTAAAAATCACAATTTAACATGTCCGGACTAACCTGAAGTGTCTAAAATGTTCCATCTCTATTATTTTTGTTTCATTTGAAAAAGACAGCATGCATCCAAAATAAGTTTAGTTTGTGAACAGCAGAATTACCATCAGTATATCTCTAAAGTTACTTACCTAGTCTATCATTCAAAGATTCAAAACATTGATTAATCTTTTTTATTGCATTTAGCATGAAAACTATAGCCAGTACGAATTGAAATATCAGTAGATTAACGATGACATCGGTTATTAAAAATGCAGACAAAAGAAGCATACTGATACAAGGATCTGTAAAAAACTCCATAGCAATGATAGAAAAGCAAGCAAGCTACCATAAAGGCAGTCATATATGTCCATATTTTTTCCAAGATAACAAATTTTATGTCAAAGTTATACAAGATTCTAATATGTTAAATCCCTTCGCATCCCCAATTCCCATTAAAGAATATGGATGTAGCTTAGGCTTAATATTATACCTACATAATAAAACAGTTAGCAAACACAGTAATAAAACTAAATCAGTTTATGAAATATTTTCTAAAAACAGTTATTGTATACAGGATGTAAAACCCCAAAATTGTTAGATGGTTGGATTTGATTGAGTTGAATCCCATTAATATTATAAATGCGAAAGTTTGTATGTTTGTTTGTTTGTTACTTTAAGCAAAAACTGCTAAACCGATTTTCATGAAATTTGGTACACGCATAGAGGGTAACTTGGATTAACACATACAATAGTTTTTATCCCGAAACAATATTCCTGTGGGACCACACGGTCAACGTTGCGGGCTACAGTTCGTTGGTTTATATTTAAAACTTACTTACTTTTAAACAGTTTTACTGTTTTCAAAAACAAACCCAGAACCGTAAAAAATATTAAAATATAATAAAACTGCTTTTGCTCTACTTCTAGCCGACTTCCGCTTAAATTTGTTACAATCTGCAAAAAAGCATTAATAACAATAACTTTATTAGGAAAGCATAAAACTAATCCTGATAATTTCGAATCAAAAAAATTGTTTTAATCAAATCAGTTCACTTGTTATAAGTATAAATAAGTAAAAAAAGTAAAATATATAAGTATAGCGAACCTAACCACGAGATAAGAATAATTGACGTATTACAATACCAAATTTTACTATGTCGAGTGTTTAAAATATTCTTCAAGATTTCTTTTTTTAAGTAATGACAAAATCAAGCCATAAATATTGGAAGGAGAGTTTTTGATTATGTTGTGACAAGTTAATGTCCACACAATATCACAAATGCGAAAGTGTGTTTGTTTGTTTGTTCTTCTTTTAATGTCGCAATGGAGCAATAATACTTACATATGGTTCAAAATTGTACATGGAAATAGTTGTAAAAACATGGAAATAGGCTGGAGAGTAAAACAGATATTTTTTTATTCCAAAGTCTTAGCGTGTGCCCGAGGGAGAGCTAAATATCTTTAATACACAGACGTAGCCGCGGGGAGCATCGTATATCATATATTGATACCTAGTCTAGGTACTTAGTTATATATTAAAAGGTCTTTTTTATTGATCTAATTAAGCAATATAGACACTATGTTATACTTTAAAATAACGACGGGTTGCACTCCGGGAGTGACGGCAGAAGTGAAAACTTGAATATTAATGTTGTTCATTTTTGATCATTTTTTTATGGTTAGGGAATAACTTTGCACGAATTGCTTTAATTATCAGTATGAAAGTACTTTCATTTATGTGGTAGAATACAATATTCATTTATTGCGCTATCGTACACAAACATGACAACACAAACTTTAACGCAAACGCCCTGCGCCGGCTTAAGAATTTTCGATTAGGACACGTGTCCTAATGCAAGTTTTTACCCGTTCCAAGAAAGTGTACAACGCCGCTAAAAAGTTTTTAATTCAAAAAAACACTCATTCATTAATTAATTATAACAGAGTGCGTTTTTTGCATTATCCTTCAAAACTTGAAAACTTAAGTTACATCTAGCTAATGTCCAAAGTGATTAAGTGTAGCTTTAATTTTTTTTGTGGATATGCGCAAAAAATCACTAATTTGAAAAACAGCCCATAATAATTTCACGCCCATATCCCCGAAGAGGTATGCAGAGGCACAACCAGGGCACCCACGACTAGCCAAAGACACTAAGTACAATAATGTGCTAAGTGGCAAGCCTATCGCCAACGTTATTTTCTTATTAGAAAATTGAAAAAATATGTATATATTTTTCTAATTTTTTTGTTGCCCGACCCGGGGATCAAAACCGGGACCTCTAGAAGTCCATTGGAAACCGTTTGGCGGGGCACATATCCAATCCCGAGGAACATTTTTTTTATTAGAAAATTGGAAACACTAAATTTTCTTTTTGTTGCCCGACCCGGGAATCGAACCCGGGACCTCATGCAGTCAAGTCCATCACATGGACCTCCACACCACAGAGGCGAATATCAAATCAAGATATTACGAGTAGGTATATTAATTAGTGTATGTCAAAGCAAATGAAATCTTGGTTTGACTTTCGTTTGATTTAGAAATTGCTTACCTTCTGTATCTTATCTACACTGGTAAGTAGAACTTGGGTCCTCTCAATGCTGTAAACGACTGCGACTCCAAACAAGATGCCAGACACGATTATACGTAAAAAGCCAAACAACTTCAATTTTAACCCGCTTAAGTCATTATTGCTTTCGATGTCAATTTCAAAAAGAACATAAATAAGGAACGTGGCTGAAATTCCCAATTTCATTTTATTTTGTAATAAGTTTAATTGTGCACAATAAAGAGTTCATTCATTCATTCATTCATTCATTCAAAAAGTAATAGTACCTAAAGGCATGTTTACGCAACACGGCGAGTAGGTACAACTTATTTTGCGTCGTCGTCATGTGGTGCAAACAGGCCTTTTGTATGAAATAAAATATAGCATCGCAAATCACAGGTCAATTACTCTTAGATTTTTTTTATGATATTGGAAGGCAAACAAGCAGACGGATTTCCTGATGGTAAGAAATTAACGACGCCTAGAGACACCAAAGGTGGTAATGGTGCGTTCCCAAACTGAGGCCGGGATTTTAGGCCTCGAGAAAAAGTAAGTTTACCGGCTATCTTACCCTCCAAACCAGAACACGTCAACGGCAAGCATTGGATGTTACGGCGGCAGGAATACGTAAGGCGGTGGTACCAGTCCGGGTGAGTAGCTGCGAAATTTTACCACCTTGTCAGCTGTCATTGTGTTAGGGACGGTAAGCCTATGCTCGCCTTTTACGAGCTGCCTGGCAGAAAGGCAGATGGTCTATTCTGCAAAGGAGCCCGGACCAACACGGTGAAGATAATTATGTGGCTTGATGTGTTTGAGTCTTCGCTTGTGACATACAAATAAACGCTACTGGTGGTAGTTCTGCAGAGCATGAGATAAACTTATTTTAAGTGTTTGCTATCTGTTTCTAATGAAAGAAAAAGAAAAGAAATGGAACATTTATACCTACATGTCAAATTCGTCTGGGCTTGGCATCATTTAACGTTTTGAATCAACATTTTCCGAGAAAATAAAAGTCTGTAGAAATTTCATGACTCATGTACAAACTAATCTGACATCACTAAACATGTTCTGTTTCTTTTTATTACTATCGTTGAAAGAAGATAGCGATATCTTAAACTTAGTTTAATAAGAACGCAACAAAGCTACCACCAGTATCTACCTACTAAGTATTAAAGTACAGTTCTACTATTTATCGCCTCTGTGGTCTAGCGGTCCGGGTGTTGGACTTGACTGCATGAGGTCCCGGGTTCGAATCCCGGGTCGGCCAACAAAAAGTAAATTGGATTTTTCCAATTTTATAATTAAAAAAAAATGTTGGTCGGGATTGGTAATGTGCCCGGTTAGCGATAGGCTTGCCACCTATCACATTGTGGGACTTAGTGTCTTCGGCTAGTCGTGGGTGCCTTGGTTGTGCCTCTGCCTACCTCTTCGGGGTTATGGGCGTGAAGATACTTTTTTTCTACTATTTAAATTAAGCGCTTCGGCTTTACACTTTTAACGCTATATACTTTTATTTTTAAATTAGCTGACCTAATCGAAATTTAAGCGAAATGATTAATTATGTGTAATAAGAATTCTATATAGATAAAATACATTCGGATTTCCAAAGCTTGACGAATATAGCCGAAGCGCATAATTTAAAAAAAAGCGCGCCAAAAGCCGCCATGTGGTTAAAATAAGACTTTCTGTTTTTTTATATGTGAGGGGTCAGCAAGCACACGATTCTCCTGACGGTAAGAGACAACTGTGGCCTATATTTTTATTATTATTAATAAGAGTTCGTGTAAGACCTACCCCGAGGATCACTGCGACCTAACTAGATCTATTGTGATCACAACTCTTACTCTTTAAGCTTAGATCAATACCGCAAGGCCGGCAGTTTCTAAGAACTGTATAATGCTCTTGGGATTGATCCGCTGAAGTTCTTGGGGATTTATTAAGTGCCCTCCCAGATGCCTACTTCTAGCCTGGATGAAAGCGGGACAATCGCAGAGGACGTGCATTGACGTCTCTTCTGCTTCAAGGCAAGACCTGCAGTCAGATGTCTCTGCAAGGCTCATCCTGCTAAGGTGTTTGTTTAGAACTGTGGCTTATAGCCACCACAGATGATAGATGTGTCGCTGTCCTGAGTCCTCGATGTTAGGTCTATTATGCAAGTTCACCGGCTACCCTACTCTGAACCAAAACATGACAGTCATTATGGCGGCAGGAATAGGTAAGGTAGTGCATCCTTACCGGATCAAGTTGCTGCACAATATACAGGTGGCTGCCAGTGGCTTTGTTGGTAATGACCCATATATTAAAAGCTATCTGGCAGAGATACAGATGGTCTAATCTACTCAGTGGACCGAGATCTACATGGGGAAATAACATAGTGACTCATTTTACGCAAACCATAGGCTCAAAAATTAGGTACGCTTGAGGCTTCAGTTGTGAAATGCAAAAAAACGGTACCTACTGTTAATTTATGAGGTCAAATCTCACTCGATGATATTTGGTAAGGATGCTACCGCTTTACCTAAGACTCAGGGTTCTGACATGACTGATATGAGCAATGAGCACCTATAACTTATCTATAATATAAAAATGGATCGCTAAATGTGTTGGTAAGCGCATAACTTCCTTACGACTGGACCGATTTGACTAATTTTTTTTTATTGTGTTACTTATTATCAGGTGAAGGTTCTTATAAAAAAAACCGGGAAAGTTGCTGGAAAAATGGGAAAAATAATACTTTATTATTTTCCACACTGTCCGGGTGGAACGAAGTTCGCCGGGACAGCTAGTTTTGAATAATTTTAGCCCGATTTAGGGAAATGTGGTAGACATTCATGCCTATGCCAAAAACTAAAATAAAGTTACCAAAAATTGTAAATAATTGTTATCATTTCATCATATCAAAATGTAGAAATTGTACCATTCAAATATCGACAATTAAACGTATCAAATACAAAAATAGTAAATATTTACATAAGAGCACCAAAACGAGATAGCCATAGTATTTATAATCGGCGTAGATTCGTAGTGCCTTCGCCGGTGTTACCACAGTTATGGGAGTTAGCCCAAAGTAACGCGAAATCTTCAACGTGAGGTACAGGGGACCAGGGATACTAGCACCGTCTACTGCTTCCTTAGACATTTTCTGTTGGAAATCTTCTTCTTCTTTTATAAATATGGCTTTCAATCGTTTTCACGACTTATTTAGCCAATGTCAGAAACGGGACCACCACACAGTAAGTATTTTACTTTATCTGAAGATATTGAGCTACCTAAAAGGAAACACACACAATATATATGGCCAGCACCAAACTTTACAAAAGACAGACGCATATATGGTTGTTAAAAGTCATAAATATATCGAACAGTGTACTTAGTAATACTATCTAATTAATGTTAATGGCCGCCTCGGTTAACGAACATTCCTCACTCTATCGACAAACCGAGAGGCTCGGGTTCACGATGGGGGCAGGCATTTGCGTAATGAACGTCTGTAGGTCAATATTCCTGGGTCTGGGTGTGTTTATTACATTATTTCAATAGTATCTGCAAGCCCTACTAGTCGTTTATACTTATTAGCCGAAGAACCTACACTTTGATAGGTGGCAAACCTAATGCTAACGGAGCACATATTATTAAACTATTTAAGCATTTCCATCGCATCGCCCATGTGGTCCAGCGGTCCGGTGGTGGACTTGACTACACGAGGTCGGCTGTTCGATCCCCGCGTGGGGCAAAAGAAGAAAGTATATTTTACAATTTTCTAATAAAAATAAAGTTGCCCAGGATTACTTACAGTTTTATTTCGGATACTACTTGGAACCTTACCTCCTGGTGTTACGGAAGCCCGTGGACGGCGGTTATCACATACCATCAGATGACCCACTTGCCCGTTTGCGTGATATTCCATAAATCCATTTCCGGGCAACACTATTTTTATAAAAAAATTTAAAAACACATTTGGGTTGTCCGACCCGGTAATCGAACCCGAGCCTTATTTAGTTCAACGCGAACACCGGACCATTTGACCACAAAAGCGATATAACTATTAAAATATTATAGATAAGTACTATTGTAAAAATAAAATAGTATAGTTCTATATTACCAGATATATTGCCATAGCTTTACCTCTTTCTGTTGTCATAATTTCAATGCTCGCCATTGTCATATTCTTGATCTGGGGGCAGGAAAGTTGCTAGAAAGTACTACCTACTTGTGCTGAAAGCATTCCATGAGCATGAATCTATCGTATCTGTCCGTAGTGGAAATGCATGCAATTTTTCTTACCTAATCTGTCTCTTACATTCTGTCTTTCATAAGTATAAAATGTATTTGACGTAAAGAATAGTAGAAGCGTCATAGATCAGACAGTTTACATGGCAAAGAACGCTGGTTCAACTCCAATCGGCGACAAATACTTAACCTTATAAACTTTGTATGAAATCTCAAGTCAATGTCGGGTAAAGTTGTAAGCTTTTGAGGTTCGTAACATTTTAGTCATTTCAAAAAAAAGAACAGGAAAGCTGCTACTATTTTATTTTAATAGGATTAAAAAAAATTTTTAAGAACCCCCCGAGTTGGTCCGGGCTTCTTTAAGAATAGACCTTCTGCCTTCCAGCAAGGCAGCACGTAAACGGCGAGCATAGCCTTACCGTCACCAACACCGTGACATCTCACGTGGTAGAGCTTCGCACCGAGTCGCCCGGATTGGTACGTTCGTCTTATTTATTCTTGCCGCCATAACGTCAGTGCTTGCCGTTGACGTGTTCCTGTTGGGAGGATAAGGTAGCCGGTATAATTACATTTGCTCGAGGCCTAACATCTGTCCCAGGTTGGCAATGCACCATTACCACGTTTGGTGTCTCTAGGCAGCGTGGATTTCTTACCATCAGGAAATCTGTCTGCTTGTTTGCCTTCCAATACCATAAAAAAACTTACCTGCTAGCAAAAATATCTTTATTATTGAAAATTAAATATTCATGAATAGTCAACAATGACAATAGCTTTTAAACCCAAACGGTAATGTAGTGTATTAGGTACGTGGCCACTAATACCATAATTCAAACCATCAATTAAAATTAGTTTGTACATACATTGTAAGCTTTTAAAATATTTTTGTGTTCCGCATTCAAAATGCATTTATAATTACTTAAGCAAAAGTCTTGTAGTGCCTATGACCATGAATGATAAACATTTTTTATAAAACTACTAGCTGTTACCCGCGGCTTCGCTCGCGAAAAATTTAGATGTAAGCTATCCTATAAATAAATTTAGGATAGGATAAATTTGATTAAAATCGGTTAAGTGGTTTAGGAGTCCATTGAGGACAAACATTGTGACACGAGATTTATATATATTAAAAAGATTAAGAAGATACATTTGATTAAAAATTTAAAGTATAAAAATTTTATTTTGTTGATTTTAAACATTTTATATTAGAATTGGATTGAATGATACGATTTGGTTAGAATCAGTATTTTGTAACTTGTTAATATAAACCCCAGAAAGATTTACATTTTTTTATATTTAAACTTGACTGTACAGGTACTCGAATAAATTATTGTGAGTACAAAAAGCGAACTTCATTCTATATACATTCTCTACTAGTCAAGCTTTAGATACATGTAGTAGGTGTAACATAATTTAAAAAAGTGTTTCAAGTTTTGCAATTCACTTTTCGACGGGTCCTACGTAAACTGGTACAAATGCAGTTGCACAATTTTACAGGAGAGCGATTTGTATGTTTTAATGCGTGTAACTTTAACATTATACAACGTACATAGTTGAAATTTTGAAATAGTATACTTGAATCCTTTAGAAAAAAAACTGCGTTAATAATTTTAATTATTTTTTTGGTTGTTTAAGTACGAATGATGCCATAAAAACGTTAGTGACATTTTGCTGCTTGTACCAGTTTACGTAGGACCCGTCGTTTTGCAAACTAGTCATTTCAATTCACTTCACGAACATTTTTATATTTGCTATCTCCAGTGACCAACAGAAATACAGTAGAAATAGCAAACACAAATCACGTCATTTGACAGCTATTTGATGTACACTTTTGCAGTTTGAGTTTGCAACTAAGATACATAATCACCCCCCAGGTCGAAGTAGTGGCTGGAATATTAGTAAAATGATAAACCAGCATCCTGGTTCATACATTTGAAGCTTACTGAAAATTGAGAAGAAATTACTAAGTTGCTGTCAGGCTTTTCTTTTCCTTCATCCTTATCTTTTTTTTTTCAATTCACAGAAGGATTTCAATTCACAATTTAAAGAGTGGAATATCACTCTGTAATTTAGGTAAATTCTGGAGGCGTGCCTCTTCAGAGTTACGTCAAAACTAGTAAAAACCGTATCTGACGTTACGCCGTCATAATTTTAGCTTTGCTCAGCGCTATATCAGCCTGCAACCAACGTTTGAGTTTCAACTTTAATAGGCGAGGGTGATTTTTTTATGAGATGAGCATATTTGTTCAGCTCATTATGAGACTATACGCCACGTCTTAAGTTACTTTTTTGCTCGTGTTTTTTACGACAGTGCGTGTTCTGTACGTAGTACTATTCCCTATTCTGTGCCACAACTAAAATTAGAACTAAATCAACAGGATTGGTACAATCTTTGTTGTCTTTGTCTACGTTGTGCCATTCTTGCCATAATCATTTCATTGCTTCATTTATTGTGTATTTATTCATAATTAAAAGGCTTATAGCAATTAACGGGCATATATAGCAATAATAACAAGCTCAAAATATACAATAACTGAATACTACAGGGACATGATTTTTTCCTATACTTTTCCACTTACTTTTTCAACTCGTAAATACATTTTCTAATATGGTGTAACGGAATCCAAAATGATCGAGGTCACTTGCACTTAGCTGACTTTGTTGTATAACCTTGATGTGATTTAAAATGCCAGACACTTTTATTAGTTACATTGTATGTTTTTGACAACAAAATGCTTTGATTTCAATTTCTATTCCTGTCGCCATAATGACTCTGTCATATTCCGGTTGGATTAGGTTAGGTGGGTAGGGTAGCTTGTAAACTTAGTAGGGTAGACAGTAGTACAATAGGCATGCCACCCCGGCCAGCGACGTACCTGTAACGTCGGTGGTGTTTATGGGCCACGGTTGTCTCTGATCGTCTAGAGTCTTGTTTGCTGACCTCTCACAATTTCAAAAAATGTATATTCATACACATAGCGATATATGTACACTTTAGTTTATCTGTTTCGTGTTAAATTGCTAATCGAAACTAAAAAAAAGCGTCAGGGATTATCAAGGTTGAAATATTGTTTCGTAGTTTAAGTATTAGCCCTGATGATGCTGTATAAGTGAAGCCTTTAGACTATTTACAAAAAAATAAATTATAAGTGATACGTAAAACTGTACAAGTGTTTCTTTGTTTAAAAATATGAAAATATAGACGTTTTACCAAGCGCCGACGATGGAAAATATCAAATAAAATTAAGGTGAAGTTACCTCTGTTAGCGTGTCGGCGTTAACTTTTACCATTTAGTCATGGTCACGGTAGTAGTGACAAAAAAGCTGACGCCCGCCTTTTACGAGTCTTCTATCTCCACGCCTATATCCCCGAAGAGGTAGTCAAAGGTAAAACCAGGGCACACAAGTCTAGCTGAAAACACTGTCCCTCAATGTGATAGGTGGCAAGCCTATCGCCAACCGGGCACATAGCCAATCCCGAGCAACGTTAATTTTTATTAGAAAATTCAAAATATATATTTTTCTATCTTCTGTTATAGCCCGACCCGGGGATCGAACCCGGGACCTCTAGAAGTCAAGTCCAACGTCGGACCCCTATACCACACAGACTTACGAGCTGCTTGGTGGAAAATCAGCTGGCGTAATTAATCAAACCAACAAAATCCAGTCACGTGGACGTTGATTACAGTCATGCAGGTGCCACTCGGTTCCACCAGTCATGAATTACGTTTGAATGATGTTTAACTAATGTAAAGTGACATTAGACGCTAAGCCATGAGTGTAAACCTAGGTTTGACTGACCATCAAACAAACTTACAGTAAAAAAAAAGTATCTTCACGCCCATATCCCCGAAGAAGTAGGCAGAGGCACAACCAGGCACCCACGACTAGCCGAAGACACTAAGTCCTACAATGTGATAGGTGGCAAGCCTATCGACAACCGGGCACAAATTCAATCCCAAGCAACATTTTTTTTAATTGGAAAATTGGAAACACCCAATTTTATTTTTGTTGTTCGACCCGGGATTCGAACCCGGGACCTCATACAATCAAGTCCAACAACCGAACCGCTAGACCACAGAGGCGATAACTACACTAACAGTACTACTATTTACACTTTATAGTTTTATTTTTAAATTGGCTGACCTAATCCTAATTTAAGCGAAACGATTAATACTGTGTAATAACAACTCTATATATATCTTTAAAATACATTTGGATTTCCGAAGCTTAACGAATATAGCCGAAGCTCATAATTTAAATAGTACTACTGTAATTCATTACTGATGTAAAATGAACTGATGTATTTAAAATTAGTATAGTGAAGATACTATACTAATTTTCATCGGATAAATGCAACCCTATAATGTATACCATGAAGCTGCTTTTATATGTGGAAATTTAGCAACACAGAAATAATACTACTATGAGCTTATAGTTTGAATTTATCGACACACACTTTAGATGAAACTAGTGGTCGCCCGTTGGAATTCGACCATAATAAATTTTAATATCTTGTTGATGAAAACGCCATCTCCATCTCTTAAGACCAACTACTTAGTTTCTTAACTGTATGATGCGCCATCTGTGATCTTTTATCGTTATCATCAATATATTTGTTTGTGTGTGTCAAATGCATGGTAGTGTGGGTAATGTTTTATTTATTAATTCAATGTACTTTATAAGCAATTATGAAAGATTTAATGAAAAATATTAGCGCTCTGCACTTCTCCTACACGTAAACTATAAGTGTG
>NJDC01064922.1:12820-26334 GCA_002245475.1 Calephelis virginiensis
CAAAAATGAAAGAGATAGAACATTTTGGATAACAGTAGCACGGACATGTCGTATCGTGACGTTTTTAATAAATGTTTTCCGAGTAATAGATTTACAGTTTGAATACATGTACTAACGCTTAGAGACACCAAAGTTGGTAATAGTGCGTTGCCAATCTGAGGCCGGGATGTTGGTACACAATGTGGTAGAATATGTTGTATTCTTAAATATCTTTATAACAACTTTTTAACACACATATTCCGCAAATAAATAATTTTCATTTTATTTCATTTCATTTCATTTCATTGGGGCGAGCAAAAGTTAGTTTACCGGCTACCTTATTCTCCCAATCGGAACACATCAAGAGCAATCACTGACGTTATCGCGGCAGGAATAAGTAAGGCGGTGGTACCAATCCGGGCGAGTCGCTACGAAGCTTTATCACCTATTCAGATGTCACGATGTTAGTGACGGTAAGCAGATGCTCACCTTTTACGAGTTTCCTGGCAGAAAGGCAGATGGTCTCTTTTGCAAAGGAACCTGAAAGAAAACGGGGAAAACTTTTAGACCCGTATCACCGAAAGAAGGGATACAACCAGGGCACCCATGACTTGTCGAAGACACTAAGTCCCACAGTGTGATATGTGGCAAACCTATTGCTAACCAGGCAAATTCCAATCCGGTGAACGTTGTTTTTATTAGAAAATTGAAAAAAAAAATCTCTTTATTTTCCGAAAAGGGGATCAAACCTAGAACCCCACAAAGTCCAACACCGGACCGCTATACTAAATTTAGTTTATTATTTACTAAACTTTATATTTACTAAAATTAGTTTATTCGATGTAGGTAGTAAGTACATAATATACTCTATACATACATATCGACGTCACAAATTTAAGACTTAGTCATAATTAATGCCAATGAATACTCTAAGTAGGTACATATTTATATGATTAAAACACTAATTAAAAAACTCTGATAAATAAAAAAAAACAAACATAAAATGTTATTTTCCATATATTTGATATTTTCCATCGTCGGCGCTTGGTAAAACTTCCACATATTCATGTTTTTAAATGGTTATTATTCTTAATAATTAATTTAAAAAGTTACTTACCACTAGTCTTACATAGCTGTATTACTGGGGTTTCAGACTTAAATACTTACCATAGTACTTACATGCAGGTTGTAGTGTAAAAAAATGGCTATCACTGTTTTTACGTTTCAAATCCCAAGAGTGAGTTATACTTGTACCATGTTAGGGGTTTAAATGGTTCTATAAATTATTTGTGTGAAAAATTTGAACAGCGCCTCTACTGGTAGCTAAGAGAACTAAATTTTCAGATGAAAAGCGCTAAATAGTAATACGTAAATTACCAATCATAATCTATAGGCTCATGGCAGCAGCTCAGAAATCTTTATTCACTAGACATTTTAATTATAATATTGGAAGGCAAAGAAGCAGGCGGATTTCCTAATAGTAAGCAATTTACGTCACCTAGGGACACTAAAGGTGGTAATGTTGCCTTGCCAAACTTTGGCTGGGATGGTAGACAACGAGCAAAAGTAAGTTAACCGGCTACCTTACCCTCGGAACCGGAACACACCAACGACTAGCGCTGACATTATGGCGGCAGGAATATGTAGTCATAAGGTATGTGGTACCAATCCGGGCGAGTCGTTGTACTCTACCACCTAGCAAATGAGACATTGGGGTAATTAGCTGTTCACAAACTTAACTTATTTTAGATGCATGCTGTTTTTTTTCAAATGAAACAAAAGAAAAGAGATGGAACGTTTTAGACATTTCAGATTAGTACGAACAAGTCAAATTGTTATGTTTTTAATCAACTTTTTCCGAGTGATAGATTAAACGTCTATAGAAATGACGTGTACCTACGGTCTAATTTGACATTACTAAAAGTGTTTTGTCTCTTTCTATTACTTTCGTTGAAAGAAGACAGGGATAACTAAAAATTAGTTTAGCGAATGGGCAACAAAATTAGCACCATTGTTTATAACTCTATGTTGGTTATCAATATAAAATCCAATATCATAAAAAATATTTAAAATATAATACTAATAGCATCTACAAAATGGACACCCCTATTCACTATGGATCATTCAAAGGACAGTTATTTTCCGCTACGAATACTGAATAAAAAAAAGTAGTTTCAAATCAGAGGCGAAGCATTGAAATTTATGTATCGGTACGTCGCTGTCATTCCGATATTGGCAATAAAACAGCGCTGAGCTGAAAAATCGATGCCGACAGACAGATAGGCTTTCGTGAGCTATGGAAATGACTACATACAGGTACAGTTAGCTACAGTACAGTTAGCCAGTTATTTTTGACAGAAAGAAAACTTTTTTCATCAGTCACTACACACGTAAACTCATTATACTATTTTTATTTCATTTAATTTTTATAATCTCGGAAAACTTACAGCTATACAAAGTTCATGAAATATTTAATTACAAAAATAAAGCCAATTACAAGTTTCCACATATTACATAAATCTATAGTTAAATATCCCTATACATAGACAGCGTATGCCTATACTATTGTGTATTAATGAAAAAAGCACAAAAAAATTTGCTAATATCTTAGTTAGCTAATTATCAGTAAAAAAAAAACATCACTAAAAATCTTTCTCAACTTATTAGCACTATGATACTCAGCGTTATAAATACGGCATGCCCTTATAATGAAAGAGTTTTACCTATATCTAGTTCTAGCTAGTTCTATTATAAGAGAGATAAAAAATAATGCATGTAACAACACAAAAACATAAAAAATTTTAAAGAGAAAGTAAAGGAAATAATATTACAAACGTCACTGGTGGTAGAATGCTGTGCAGCACTTGCCCGGGCAGGGATCCACCGCCTTACCTATTCTTGCTGCCATAACGACATCGTCGTGTTCCGGTCCGGAGGGTAGGGTGGTCGGTAGACTTGCACAATAGTCTTAATATCCCGGCCTTAGGACAGTGACGCACCTATAATATCTATGGTGTTCACAGGCCACTATATTTCTTACCGTCAGGAGAGCCGTGTATTATTCACTGTCTTCACTGCGTAGTATAAAACAAAGTCGCTTCCTTTGTCCCTTTGTATGCATAAATTTTAAAACAACGCAACGGATTTTAATGCGTTTTTTTCTCAATAGATAAAGTGTTTGAAGACAGAAGTTTGTATATGTATATTTTAAACCCGTGCGAAGCTGGGGCGGGTCGCTAGTATCATATAAAAAACGGCTACTGTGATGTGTATAATAAAATAAACAGATGTATCTGGACATATCACACAAATTCATCTAACCCAAAGCAAATTATATGTTTGTGCTAGGGGTATATGACAGCGATGCAAATACATAGAAATACGCAAATAGATACGACTATAAATTTCATAAACACCTAGGTCCGGAAATACATACATCTACGTTCATCATACAAATGCTAGCCTCCGTCGCACATCAAACCAGAACCTTGTCGTTCGTCGTGGAGGGAGCCGTGAACGCTTAACCCTCGACCAACGAAGTGGTTAATTACATTGGCTGCTGCGTTAATAATATAACTTTCTATTTTCTTTTCATTTTTGACAGCTAGGTCTTTGAAAAAATTACACAAACTGAACTAATTCTAAAATAAGCAAACTAAATGCTTATGATATCAATTTTAATCCACATAAATTTATCAAAATAAATAGAAGAAACATGGAACTACACATTTTATTTTGATCACTAGAGACCGGATAGTGTGCAATTGCATATGCATTTGCATATTTAAGCCATTTTCAGCGCTAATAGTATATTTTTACTAAGATCTAAAGATTATGCATATTATCGCTATGTATAATAATTTACAGTATTTTTCGAGCACAGCGCACTTTGCTGCCGCCCGTGTTTTGTTTTGGTACGATAATAAAATGAAAGAGACAAAAGATCGCCGTGCTCACCTACCGCACTACTCCTTCCTCCCACCTGTTATGCACTTTATTTGTTCATCTGTGTCATATTGATAGTTTTAGTTTAGTAATGGACCGGCGGAAATGTTGACCGAAAATATAAGCGCTAACATAGCAACCAAGTTCAAATTCTGCCCAGTTACCTCAGTAGATGTGAAGCGATCCTTTTCGACCTATAAAAATATTTTGAATGATCGAAGAATCAATCTTGCCACTGAACATTTAGAGCAGAGGTTCCCAAACTTATTTCATGTAACGCCAACTTTGAAAATCAGTTGTTTTGTAGCGCCCCCCCCCCGTCGTTTTTTTCTTGTCAATAACCTCAATAACATATTTGTTGCGCCTAGTTTAAAAAAAAACATTTTTTTCAAGATTTATACCGCCCCCTCTAGGCTTCCAGCGCCCACAAGGGGGCGTTATCGCCCACTTTGGGAAAGGCTGATTTAGAGCAATAATTGATTGTTAATGATTACAAAAATATTAAATAATGTTACATGTTACTGTATCGATTATCGTCTATCAATGGATAGGTTACTAAATGTATGCTGATTTTGTAAAAAAATCAATAACTTAACAGTTATTTATTTTATTAAAAAACAATAAATTATAAAGATACACACTTAATAAAATCAAATTTAAAATAAGTTTTTACTTACAAAAAACTTAAATCTAAAGGAATATATACAAAAAAATACTCATTTAATGTTGCATGTTCTGTCAGTTTTTTGCATATTTCAAGTATTTTACATGCATATTTTAAGCTTTTTATGTTGCATATAATCCGGCCTTTATTAATCACACAAATTGCTGTGCTTGTCTAGAATCTACTCCAAGAGTTAGGTATGTACGCCAACCTCTCTACCAATGAGATGGCGCATGCTTTCTGTCTATAGCGTTTTTGTATAATTTTAGAAATATTAGCTGTCTCAGTTCCACTAGTTCAGTTTAAATGGGAAAATTAAAATGCTTTTTTTTCCTAGTTTTCTTGCAGTTTTTCCTTTTTTTTACCTTTTAAACCTTTCTTGGACTTGAACAAATCTATCAACACCAAAATGAGCCAAATCTGGTCTAGAGTTTTAGCGAGATTAACGAACAGCAATTGACTATACTTATTCCATATCTTGGAAAATTAATCTTAAATCCAAGGATTTGTGGATACATAGACGGATATTCACCTTAAATAGCTTAATAATAATTTATAAACGTCATGAGCTAATCCCAGTTTTTTTCCAAATATAAATCGGTGTTTATTTTTATTTTCAGGAGATGAGTTCAGTTCAAGAGGAGAAACCTGTAGAGGGAGTAGCCAAAACACATGTAAGAGACCTACGGAATACGGAACTTGTATCACGACTGCTAGCAGCGACGCCACCCTACCTGTACAGCGCGTTACCGCTACAGCCTCATGCGTTCTTCTTCAGCGAAATGCTCAGGTCTTTCGTAACAGCACGGCAAGGCTGTCGTCCACCACACTACCATCGTCGCTTTAAGCGCCGCACTCACAAATATTTTGCTGAAAACGAAAACGATTGGAGACGCGACTGGCCCAAGCAGGAAGAAGACAAAAAAGAACATGAAACACGACCAGAAGTTCCTCTCGAGTTGACTGTGGATAAACAACCAAGAATTTGTGATCCGCCACCAAGAAGGTTATCTCCTAAAGATGATCCACCAAAACCAAGTAGTCCTGGGCCACCCGGACGACAGTCTACATTTGTAGATGTTGGAACTGAGCATTTACCAAAACCGGCTCCATGTGTAGGCCGAAATCCTCTAGATGCGACGGTACCCCCGTCGAATTTGATACTTCCGCCCCCTCCACCTATGTGGTATCCCCCGCTATATAATCCACAATTCGGCGTAGATCCTCTTAATTTTTTTATAGATCTTCGTGTTTCTGGCCATATTTATGACAGAAAGAGATCAATCAATGAAGGAATCGACAATGTTGATCAGGAAGGAAGAACCGAAGAATCGAGCTTAGAAAAACGTATAGTAAAAGATTTTGCACAAAAGCCACGACATTTATCAGCATTTTCTGTGCCTGTGCGGTTGAACCAGGGTTCTATGGAGAGTTCTGATAAGACTTATGATCAAAACAGCATGCAATATATCGGCAAACCGAATAGTACTTCATATATCATGAAAAATCTCAAACGTGTGTATGAGACACTACAAACACTAGACAAACGGTCGGAGTCAAGGTCCAAAGAAGATCAGGAGGACACTAAAATTGAAAATTCTGATGTAGATGATGATATCATGGAATAGATGTTTAACGATTACGATCTGAAATCTTTAAAATTATTCAGGCTATGTAAAGTTTTTTTATTGAAATCGTACAATAGAAATTAAATATTCGACATAAGTACTTGTATTTTAATAAATAATTACAAGAGTTTAGGTAGGTACCTTCTCCAAAATAGAGAGTACTAAAAAAAAATAAAAATTGTGTATAGCTGTCCGTTAACATTATTGAATTGTGCGTTCTCTTCAATTTATATTGAAAACTAGCCAACCCGGTGAACCTTTTTATTCCTTGATTTTAACTGCAACTAACAGTTTAAGGAAAACAATAAAGTAGTTACTCATTGTTTTTCCCGTTTTCTTGCAATTTCCCTGGTTTTTCTCTTCGTAAGAACCTTCTCCTGACAAAAACCAAACAAAAAAAATAGAAGCAAAATTGGTTCATCTGTTGGTAATATATAGATATAAGTGTATTTCCAAGTTACTACGTTAGTCGCAAGTCGCAAAATCCAAAAATATTTTTGACAAAATAGGAAATTAATTTCCTGATGGTTAAATAGTATTCTGCGCACAATATTAAACGTGCTAAAAGCCTGAGGCTGAGCTGACAATGTTTTAAGTGAAGTTTTCCAGCTGGACTCTTCTCTTAACTCGAATATTTGTTTTAATTGTTCAGTACGTTGATTTTGATAGAAAATATTCAGTCTGGTGGTTAGGGTGACTATTAAAATACTGACACAATTACGTATGTACATAACTTTCCCTTATTATAGGTTGGTATCGAATTGTGTATGGGTATTTCTTACCATTACAAAATCTTTGTTACGGCTGCACTCAGAGACTTCAATTAACTGTTAATTATTAATTTTCTTTACAATACTATGGCTAAATGATAGATTAAATGTTAATATGCTTTTCCGCGTCGCTTAGATAGCCAATTGACATGACTTGGCTTAAACTTTGAGTAGTATCTTTCTGTTAGTTGGTTTAATACTCAATGGGCTTAAACAATGCAAAACCAAAGAAAGAAAGAAAAGAAAAGAAAAAATAATTATTTGCGGAATATGAGTGTTACAAAGATGCTACAAAATTATTTAAGCGTTCCTATATATTCTACCAACTTGTGATGTGCAAATATTTTAATAGGTTTTTAATTATTTATTCACGATTTACTATTTACACACTGTTTTTTGTTTGTTTTGAGATTACATGATTATTTATTAATACACACAATTTTTGGAATGTAAATTAATTTATCCCTATCTACCGTAAACTACCACCGTTTCCAAACCTAGCCAGACAGGAGAAGAAACGGCGAAACAAACTCCTGCGCACCCAACATTCTGCAATTAAATTGATCATATTAGAAATACTGTATTATTTATTCTTATCTGCAAGAAAATATTTGACATTATAATATTTTTTCTCTAAAAGTAAGTTGAATAACTTTTTTCGAAATCTGTTTAATGGAAGTGATTTAAGATTATCAGGAATTTGGTTGTATATACGAATGGACATGTAATACACGTTATTTTTAATACACGTAATAATACACGTTAAAGAAAAATTAGTATAGGTATTTTAATCTTTTTTGCAATTTTAGATCTCATAAAATACAATAATAATATGTAAATGTTTTAAGCAGATTTTCATCATGTTGTTAATCTTAGAAATAGATTGTATTAAGCGTAACGCGAATTGTTGTGCATCATATGCTTTTACCGCGCGTTCACACATGACAGATATGACAAGCAATTTTTAGGTGATTTCTTGTTTTCATGAAAGCATTGACCTTTTTCTGTTTCTATGGTTAAAAGGTAAGTAAAAGGTAAGGTGTCTTTCTCAAGTAACTTTGGATCTTACCTACTTAAGGTAATTGATAAGTTTAAGTATGTATTAAGTGATAAGTACTTATCAGTATGTTGGTAGATATATTATTTCCTTATTAAGTTCTATTCATTTCAAACACAATTAAATCAGTTTTGACGTGTGAAAACTTATTTTGTGCTAGTTGTTCAGAGCATTTTTAATATGTAGGTTCTTTTATGTTGCGATTTAATTATGATACCAGATAAATGGTCTTAACATAAAACCCTAAAAATTTTAAATTGACGTTTCATGCTGTCATTTTGTTAATTGAAATAGTTAAATGTGCATATTTTTTTACATCATTCGTCAATCAAAAAAAATCGTTTGTAATGGATCGCATGTGTAAACGTGCGGTTATAGTTATTTTATTTATGGAGAGATTTGTTGTGATTGTAAAATATACTTGTAGTATGTAATTACGATTATAAAAAAATAATGTGTAAGTAAATTATTGAAATAAAATTAGAAAAAGAAATATGTTTCATTTATGATATCATCAGAAAATGTAACATTACGCACAGATAATTTCGTCCTGGTCTACTGAATAGAATATATCATATGCATCTCTGGCAGCTCGAAAGTGATGTCGAAAGTGACATAGGTTAAATTGGTCACTACCACAAACATCACTATCTGTTCCAGTCCGGAGAGTAGGGGAGTCAGTAAATTTACATAATTAATAATAGCGACGCAGCTACCATATCTATTGTGCCTATAATAAGTCACGGTCACGGTTTACCATCAGGAGAGCCGTGCGTGTGTGTGTGTGTGTGTGTGTGTGTGTGTGTGTGTGTGTGTGTGTGTGTGTGTGTGTGTGTGTGTGTGTGTGTCGGAAAGTGTTCAGTAATGACATGACGAGTTAAATCTACTCAAAAACATTTAAATAGGGCAAACTGTCCTTATATCGGCCTCTACCTTTTATCGGCTTCTTACACTTTTTTCATCATAATTTAAACCACATTTATTCTAAAAGATTATTTTGTATTCGAAATTATACCTTATACCATTGAGTAAAAGTTCATGTAATATGGCTGCAATCTCACTTCTCTATATTTCACAGTGACTAACTGTTTGTAGATGTGTGCACATTTGTTAAATTTGGTAGTATTTCTTGCTCTGATTTAGAGAATCTGCTGCAGATGGAGGTAAGATTTTATGCAAGTAAAAAATGTTTTAATTGCTGTTTAGGTGTTTATGTCGTTTGATTATTAAATATGCTATACTTATTTGTGCAACAATTAATGTTTATGTATTTATTTTTTGAAATATTTGACCGGCCGAGGTTAGGAATACTAAATTGACAAAAAACCTAAAATCGGCCTAGTGGTCGATATTTAGGAGGAACATTGTTGTAATCCAGCCTTTCCCAAAGTGGGCGATAACGCCCCCTTGTGGGCGCTGGAAGCCTAGAGGGGGGCGGTATAAATCTTGAAAAAAATGTTTTTTTTTAAACTAGGCGCAACAAATATGTTATTGAGGTTATTGACAAGAAAAAAACGAGGGGGGGGCGCTACAAAACAACTGATTTTCAAAGTGGGCGTTACATGAAATAAGTTTGGGAACCTCTGTTGTAATCGATTCCTAATTTTATACCCTTACCGAATGACGTATCATATTTGATCACTTACATTTTTTTCCATCTACGCCAAAAAAAATATTTGTTCTCTATTAGCAACACAAAAAATACGGAACCGGACGTATGCCCTTGAGATTTAACCAGAAAGGTGTGAGAGTGTGAGCCAGCCCTTTTTTTTTAAAAATATGTCACTTTGAATTCGAGAATACCGTTAAGTTAAGACTTTTCAAATTCAATTTTCTGGCTTATTTAATGAGTTATCAAATAATTATTAGTTATATTCTATTAGATAAGTTCATATACTGGCCAAATAACATAAATGCATTTTGTTTTATTCTAATTTTCTTTAAATTTACATCGATTTTTTTCGTATCATATATGAAACATTATGTAGTAGTGGTATAATTTCATTATCATAAATGAGACACTATCCAACAGTGTATAGTTTTTATAACTATCAAATATAATGCATGCAAATAGTCAATCTAAAAAATCTCCAAGCTGGACTGGATGTTTGTCAGTGAAGGGATTAGAAGTTCTTTTTAGTTTATGATGTAAGTCACAATGTTTGAAAAAAATACACGAAGGGGCAGTTAATAATACCTATCTATACTTCAATAAACAAGTTCGTTTACTTGATCAGGTGTTTCTTCGACAATCACCGATCACGTAAAAGAAATGTTCTAAGAACCTTTACAAATACATGACTGGCACAGGCTTCATAATATTTTACTAACATTTAGCGCAATTCTGTAAACCAGTTTCAAATTTTGTTTTTGACTATGCAAAATGTTTTGTTTACTTATGCATGGACCCACCCATAACCCCCAACTACAACTACGCAAAGATACAACCGGAAAAGAAAATTAAATCACGGGGCCAATGCCTGGCTTATATGGAGTAAAATAAATAATAATTATGCCATTGCTTGATTTCAAATTAGCAATGGCGGATGTATTGACCAAACATGTAGCGCTCATTTTCACGTCAAAAACCAGTAGTTGTCTTCCTCAACGATAGCAAACATCTCCGCCTGATGAGGCGACTAAAGATGGATTGCTGCATATCTATGAGTGGACGCCATCTCGACAGCTTTGTAGAAATGTGTTTTGCAAAAGGCTGACTTTTATTTGTTGCTTGAAATGTCGAGTGCGTCTAAGTATGCCTCAATAAAGATAGAAACTGTTAGAATTTAGAATTCCACACACCATCAGAAGAACTGGAATAACCAGTTGAAAGTATTTCAGAAAAATGCCTTGTCCATGTCAAAATAAAAATATATTTCAATACATACTTTGCTACTAAAAAGCTACCTATGTTATACACACCTGCTATATAATAAATCTATAGTAAAATTAATAAATAATCGTATTAATTTCGTTCACCTTTTTATTTTCCGCTACCCTTAATGCATGTGGTATCATATTTGATAGCATTTTTTCCAATATATCATAAATGATACGTGCATGAAGTATCATTTTATGAATTTCTTTGTTTTTTTGTCAATAAAACCGAAAATTTACAATACATTTTTTTTGGATTTTTTATACCTTCTAAATTCTATAAGTAACATAATATATTTTTTTGCAGTAAGGGGTTAAAAGCTTATAAAAATCCATATTTTCCCATAAAACTGTGACATCGTAAAAAGTCGTTTGATAAGTAGACGTTAAGCATTACAACACTGAACATGCTACATATTTTTCGAATTACTCCTAACGGAGTTCATCTTTTGGTTTTTCTGTAACAATTAATAATATTTTAATGTCATACCTAGGGGTGAAACGATACCACTGGGGTATCGATACTTTACTCAATACTGGTATCGGTCGTCAAGTATCGATACTCACTCATTATCGATACTTACTAGTATCGTATTGTTTTTGGAATATTTTGAGTGAAAACCGTAATTAGTATTGGTATTCTTTAATGAAAAGTACTAATAATATTCTAACATAAAATAATAATTTATGAGATACTCCCGACCATGAGTGTCGTGGATAAACGCTAGTAAAAGACGTCACCTTCAAAGCAATTTTTCCGATTCCGGTTAAATTTTTTTCGGGCATAGCTTAACAAGCTTGTCAACTGCCAAGGCTGGTAACTATACAAAACTAAGCATAGGAAGCGTTCAGAAACTTCAATTTAGGATAAACGTTTTTTTAAAGTTAAAAGATAAACATACATTATGGTAATTTACATAAACCATAAAATTTACTGATATCAGTACTTTTAACCGATACCTACTCGATAGTTCATTTCAAAGTATCGATACTAAAATGAACTTGGTATCGGATAAAAGTATCGAGTACCTACTTGGATTTACTCGTATCGTTACATCCCTAGTCATACCTACATATAATTTTTTGTAACAAAAACTGTCATTTCACTCGTCTTAAGACTGACAAATTATTTTATAGTCATGTGTGATATTAGGGCAGCCACATAGGTACATGCTGATTTCCTTTATCTCATACTGTTTCGGAATTTCAATTACAAATTTTGCGTATTTCCATATTATGAGGTTGCCTGAAAGATTGCTGATTTGGAAATAAGGCCGCCTTTGTGTGTTTTAAATTTGTTAAGTGTTAGAAGTATAATTAAAAGTTATTCTATTCTATGTAAATGTTTTTAGGTAGATTGAAATAATTACAGTAAGTTCGAAAGATTTTAATTTTTGCCCATATCAAAATTAAATAACTTATAATTATTACCTAGGGTGCCTATGGTAAGTCACCTAGGGCGAATCTAAACTGTTGTCAGGGCAGCCATGTGGCTGATCGCTGACTTTTGCCATAAAAAAATGTATTATTTGCTATTTTTGGGTGTCCCATCAATGGCAACTTTTTCTGAAATGTATACTCAATAATGACACCATTCAACTGAGCTTTGAATTAAAAATAAAAAAAAAAACTAATGCGTGTGCTGTTTTTACAATTTTTTTTATTTCTTTACTATATTTTGTTTCCGTATTCGATACTAATAGGTGGACGTTTAATTTTGTAAAACACTATTCAAGTATAACTCCTCGCGGAGCACATATATCTCATTAAGTTAGGGGAGTTTTGGCGCCATCGTGAATGAAGATGGTCATAATTTTTTTCACAATTATTGAATTTAGTGTAAAATATGAGTAAAATTGGTTAATTTAGGTGGAAATTAGTTTGATTTTGTTCAGTGAAAGTGCACTAATGAAATAATCATGAAGAAATTAGTGTATCGTGAATTTCGTCGCTGCCGCCAACTCTCATAAACGAGCTTGTGTAACGAAACCACCGCTTTACTCAAGAGCCAGACAAGACTGTGTAAATAGTGACTACTGACTAATGACTGAATTCTTTATGAATTAATACGGAAGACATAAATTGAAAATATATAAAATGAAAAAGATTTATTAATACGGAAGACGTGGCTGTATGGACTCAGATCCTTTGCCTTTCCCCGACTGGGATAAAATTAAAAAACAACAAACAAATCATTAAGTTGGTAGTATTTTGTTTGTATAATGGTAGCTTTGATCAGTGTCGCTAGTAACTAAAATTTTCCCCGATTTGAAGCAAAAAGCTGAGAGAATTGTAGCTGTTTATGCAAATATTTATAACATTTTTTTCAGGGCTACTATGTTGTCAATGTTATAGGAGTGTACTTTAACTGTAGGATAAGCAAATTGATTACAACAAAAAAAACATTGGAATTTTTAAAATAGTGAAACTGAGAGAATGCTATTAGATATTAGATATATTCAAGAAGTTTTTCGAATCGTAATAGTATTATGGTCTTTTTTAGACCAGATTATTTTTTTAAAAAAGTACGTAATTTTTGTCATATAATTGTGTGTAATGAAACTAAACAAAACTGATTAAACCCCCAGACTATA